>JBBPLC010000050.1:0-113583 GCA_038089535.1 Hemileccinum rubropunctum
AGACGCCTCGATGGTACCTCCACGATCCCCTTGCGGTTCGCACTCAAGCAGAAAAATATCGAGCATGTTGGGACATACCTCTACGACGTATCCCATCCTAAATCACAAAACTACGGAAAACACTGGAGTGCAGGAGATGTTGCACGCGAGTTCGCCCCGACCGACCAGACTGTTGACACTGTCCGTAACTGGCTTATCGCGAGCGGAATTGGAGAGGACCGGATTGCACTCAGTCGATCCAGAGGATGGATCCAGGCAGACGTTACCGTGGAAGAAGCGGAACAGCTGATGTACACTGAGTACAACGTGTATACCCACACGTCTGAGAAGGAACACGTAGGTGAGTGGAGACGTTGGTTGCTTCCTACGATGACCAGAGAAGCTGATATGAGGTTAACAAGCTTGTGAGGTGTACCATCTTCCTGAGCACGTCCAGCGGCACGTCGACTTTGTGACACCTTCTGTCCACTTTGACGCCAAGTTGGCCCGTCGCTCTAGTGATGAACGCACAGCTCCAGCTCGTAATATTGGACAACCCGGATCCGATGTTGTTTCTTCGAAGATGGTTGATATGGGAATGTCTGATATGTTTGATGAACTGAGCAATTGTGACAAGGAGATCACACCGGCTTGTATTCGGATGCTGTATTATATTTTCTATGAGCCTTTTGCTGTTGACAAGAATAGCTATGGTATCGGTGAGTGGATGTTTCTATAAAATGTATGTAATTTGAGCTCACGTGCAGTTTGTTCGTTGTGATTCTACAGTGGAGTATACTCCCAGGGCTTATCTGCAGAACGATCTGCAGATGTTTGCGAAGGAGTATTCGACCGACCTTATTGGAAAGGAACCCTGCTTTGTTTCGATTGATGGAGGTAAGTGCCTGTTTCCGATTGAAGCACATCCGGGCGCTACTCAAGTAATGTCTATCCATTCGTAGGGTATATACAAACTGTAAACCAGAGCATACGCTACAATCAGGAGTCAAACCTGGACCTGCAATATGGGATGTCGTTGGTCACTGGCGAGCAAACCGTGACGCTCTATCAGACTGGGGACATCACAGACCGTAAGATTGTACTCCGTACATCATCCGAGACATATAACAGACATTGTGGGGCAGGCGCGTCGTTCAACAATTTCCTTGATGCCATCGACGGCAATTATTGTAGCTTTGAGGGCGGGGACGATCCCTCCGTGGATGAAATTTTTCCTAACCCCAACCCCGGTGGATACAATGGTATGTTCATCTATTTTTGAGCTTGTCATTCTCAGTCTTACAAACGGAAGGTCCTGCGGATTGTGGCACCGTGAAGCCTACTTACGTCATCTCGACATCGTATGGATACAATGAAGCTGATCTCACCCCGTCCTATGCCGAGCGGCAGTGCGCCGAATATGCAAAACTCGGACTCATGGGGATCACAATTCTGTACAGTTCTGGGGATGATGGTGTGGGCGGGAATGGACATGTCTGTCTTAACCCCGATGGTAGGTCCGATATGATACTGGATGGTCATCTTATTTTTATATATTTATTTCAGGCACAGAATCCTTCAATGGGACGATCTTCAACCCGACCTTCCCTTGCGTTTGTCCGTTCATCACATGCGTTGGTGCTACGATGATGAAACCGAACACAACTGTGTTCGACCCTGAAATGGCATGTATGGATAGGATCTACTCTGGCGGTGGATTCAGCAACTATTTCGCGATGCCCGACTACCAGAAAGATGCTGTGACAAATTATTTGACGCATTACCCTCCAGATTATCCTCCGACGATCTGGAATTCGACTGGAAAGGTGCGGCATTTCTCGTGCATCAGTGCTGGTAGCGTGGAATGCTAACAATTCATTCAGTCTCGCGGGTTCCCCGACCTTTCTGCCAACGGAGCAAGGTATCTTTTTGCCGTATGTGACAGATTATTTTGGTTGTTTTTGTTCGATCACTTCTTTCGATGAATAGGCCGAAGGTGCATGGTACTACATGTGGGGAACATCAGCCTCCTCCCCAGTCACTGGAGCAATGTTCACGCTGATCAATGATGCTCGACTTACTTTCGACAAGGGGCCGATCGGGTTCGTCAATCCAACGGTGAGTTCCTGCATCAACTGGCACAATGAACAAGGACGAGATTCTTAATTTCTCTCTGTCCCCCCCTCTCTAGATTTACTCTGCCGAGTTTGCTGCCACGTTCAATGACATCACGGAGGGCTCGAACCCGGGATGTGGTACGAAGGGGTTTAATGCGACAATTGGATGGGATGCGGTCACTGGTCTAGGAACACCTAATTTCATGGATCTTCTCCAGCTGTGGTTGTGGTTGCCTTAGCCAAGAGGGATGCTATACGTACCGTTAGTGATGGGATTTTACAGTTTGGTGGTTCTTTTTGACAGAGTAGTAATTCAACAACCCCTCTAGGAATGCATGCCAGACCACCTTCCTCGACTGAACCTGCATCATTCAAAGACGAAGGTGAGGGGCTCAGAGGGTCCGCGAGGTCTTGAAGTAACCCTGAGTGACGGCCGCGGAGTCATCGACACCTCATAGTTTGGTATCAGCGGCCGAATGGACGGCCGTCATCGCAATGTCGTCAACATGAGTGCAAACCACGCTATAGCACCTAGATCACGGAGCTCAGTTTCGTGAATGTCTGCTCGGAAAACACCCTCGCCGAATGCTCATCCAATAGACCCCAACGTAAACGTGATTCCTGACCGAGACATGTCGTGGATCCAAACTGCACCTTCGAGGTTGAGAAGCAAGAGTCGTTTCGACGAGTGCTTGTACCGCGAGAGAATGCGCCCCATGTCAACAACGGGGACCAAGGAGAGGTTCGTCTGAGCAGTGTGTTCCGTGTTTGCGCGGAGACACTGGGTGAGGAATGACGTAACAAATGCTTGAGCAGTTTGGGTGACGACATGATTGTGGAGGTCCTCCCAGCGCAATTCGTCGCCCATCGTTATTGCCTAGTTCTGCGTGAGCATCCTTTGTGCACTGGCGAAGCAATAATTACCTGGTGAATAGTATTGGCAGTGCCACGCGTATCGTACGGGTTGATAGCGATGCAAGAACGGAACCCCGAATAACTATATGATCCGGTGAACTATGACGATCCATTAGAGTATCCAACTCCGAACATACCTCACTAGAATGAGAGGCCTGTGCCTCCCCTCCTGGCATTCCACAAATCCGCGTATCGGAGAGCTCTGCCCTCACGTAAGCTGGTGATCAAAAACGCATCTGCTATGGTCAGCAAAGCCAGATGTTGGCTAAATGCGTGCAAAAAAACCATGGGCTGGTAGGTCACCGTTGAGAACGCCGCGTTGACGCGAGAAACGACGTCCGAGACACCACCAGCGAGCTCATTGGATTGGGTGGTTTTGTAGGGCCACTTGAATGAGGACGACCTGTGACGTGCATCCTCGTCAAAAAAAGAAACTTGGACACATGCAGACACCTTACCTTTCCCTGTAACTCGGGATGTTTCTTCAGAAGAAATCCCTCGCTTTTGTTCCTGACATCCTATGATGGTTGCGAATATTATGAAATCGCTCAGTCAAGTGGACCGGAACGAACCTGAACCTCGTCGAGCTTATCCCGCCCGACGATCATCTTCATGCCAGCATAACGCTGCCTGAGAAGCTGAACCCAGTACTGAACATCAGGTTCGCGTCTATTCCAACGCGTCAGTGTCTGTGACCCAAGAATGGATCTTCCTAGAGGAAATCAAACCCACTTCTTCTCCCGCAGGGCAATGACATCAATACCCATCGGAAAGACCCCGACATCTACAAATCGGCCCTTGTGAGAACCGGTACTGCTGCCAAAGGTGCCTTCGATTTGGATACCCTTTGGGAGGGCTTCAAGTGCGAGAATGCGGCTAACGGTCTGTCTGAAATGGCGAGCGTAGTTGGCGGTTTGGAAGCCGACAAGATCGGCTGCGAGAAGGCCACGGAGTAAGGATTCGCGTACGGAGAGGCAGCGGAAGATCTCCGAAGAGGGAAAGGCGACGTGGAGGAAGAAACCGATGGGAACGTTGGCAAGCTTTGGACTGGCACGGAGGAGTGCGGGAAGGAGCATGAGATGATAGTCGTTCACCCAGACTGCGACAAGATGAGATGAACGAACATGAGAGAAAGGTAGAAAGGACTGACTGATGTCGCCTTCGCGGTAGTTTGCAATGATGACCTCTGCAAAACGTTTGTTGACGGACATGTATTGCTTGAAAGATGCGCTTTCGTAAAAGAGCTTTGTCTTGGGGGCATCTGGAACTGCATAGTGGAGACAGGGCCAAAGGACCTGAATGATGGTGAGCTATGGTGGATGGAGAAAAGGAGGATTGACCAACTTGATGACAAAATTCGTCGTAGCAACTCTCAAACTCTGCGTCGGGGATCCAGACGGGGACGCTGGCACACAACTGGCGCATCCTGGCATCGACGCTGTCGCGTAGATCCGGACCGAAAGCATCCGTACTGTTGCCGAGGGTTCCGACCCAAAGTTTGTGAGTGAGTCTGTCCTTGACGCTGTCGATCGCGTTCTTGAGACCACCGTTGCAGTGTGAGTTTGGAGCGGTGTGCCAAGGGTTGTAGGCTTCACCGCGAGGGGAAGGGTAGCCATCACCTGGACGACGGGAGGAAGAGCGGGATTGTTTGCGCTGGAGACGGGCAGTATGCTGCACGTCTGTATGGGTGGTCTGGAACTTGCGTGGACGAGGCGAAAACGTGAATGAACGATCGAGATTGGGCAGGGGTGCAGGCGGGGGCAGTGAGGGCGAGTCATGGGGATCGGAAGCGACGCCATTAGTGGGGTTGAGCCTCGGACTGGCGATGCTGGTAAACTTGGAAAAGGGATTGTTTGTGGTGTCGCTCGGTGGAGATGTAAGGGGAGTTGCGGCGCGGGACTACCGACAAGGTAAGTCGCAAGGTAAAATAGGAGGGAATAAGTTGGTAGCGCACTTTGAGATCTTCGACAATACTCTTCAAGGGGGTATTTCCGCCGAGGGACCGGGAGGGTTGGTGGCGAAACGGGGGTGTGGATGTGCCATTGGGTTTTGCGGTGAGTTGCTGCGGGGAAGGAACCGGATCTTGTGCAGTGATTGAGGGCGTAGGTGGGTTTGACTCGCCGAGAACGGCGGTGGTGGGGAGGAAGAGGGAAGCGATGATGACGCGGTGAATTCGGAGAGAGCTCATCGTGGGAGTCAAGGAGGAGGACAAGTCGGTTTATAAGTGATTTTATTATCTGAATGGAATCTGCGAGAGAAGACTGAAACTGGCAAGAAAGCGAGTAGCACGTTCATGGCATCGATTGTACGCCCGGAACTGAGCGGAACGGATCTGTCCGACAAACCATGACATCAAACATATAAACCTTGTTCGCTACAGCTACCGACCCTGCGCTCTCCGGCGTTTAGCGTGGGGGATAGTAGCGACCGAATTGAACCGGGCTATGTCACTGATCATGACATCACAAAACATAGTGTCTACCGAATTTACTCCCAGTACGGAACATAGGAGAGCCCACTTTCCGTCCTCTGATCGCTCCCTCACGCATGCCCAGCGGGAGAGAGTCACCAATGATTGGCCCAATACATCTCAATATGCGCTCTCAAACGAAACAGACACAGCCTCCACCGCGAGCAGCGCCGCCTCCTCGTGAACAGCGATCGAATTCTCCAGATCCGTCGGGTTACCCCTGAGTTCAAAACGTCTCCGCAATGCCACACCGAGATCAACAAGCATACCCGGTAGGCCACGATGGCTCTTCGACGTCAAATGGGACACGCACTCCATCAGGATGATCGCACAGTCGAGGTCCTCGCGCGAGTACACGCGTACAAAGCGCCACAGGTATGCACGCCCAAGACTCACGAGAGTCCCAGGCAGGTCTGGATCGTGGCCCGGCATTAGCTGGCATCCTTTCCGGAGCGTCACGATCGACTTGTTGAGATCAGCAAGGTCGCGGGAGAGTTGGAAGCGCTCCAGCAAGGAAATACCGAGGTTAACGAGGATTTTCGAGCGGTCGACGTTGGGTTCTTCTACCCATTGCAAAGCCGCGTCGCTTATGAAGATGCACTTTTCGAGGTCGGCGGGATCATGCGTGTATTCAAAACGCTTCAGGAATGAGACGCCGAGGCTGATGATTATGCTGGCTCGGTCGACGTTGGTTTTCGCCACCCATTGCAAAGCTGTTTCGCTTATTGAAATGCACTTTTCAAGGTCGGCGAGATGACGAGCGTGTTCGGCAAGAGAAACGCAAACACAGGCGATGATCCTAGTGCGATCGGGGTGGCCGAGAGGCATCAGTTCTATAGCCTCCTCATTTATCGCAATCGATTTGTCGAAGTCACCGACGTCGCCGTGTAGCTCGTACCGTCTCAGCAGTACGACGCCTAGGTTATACAACCTCTGTGGCCGATCGAAACCGTCCAACGGAGGCTCTTGGGCAGCCAAGTTCAGCTCCCAGATGAGCTTGTCAAGGTCGGTCGGGCGCCAGTTCTGAGCTCTGCATCGCGCATACGTTTGAAGGATGAGTCCCGCGGCTCGATACTCGTGGCTATCCACAGAACAAACATTCCGGACCTCTGCCATGAGCTTCTTGATGTCGCTTCCTATGGATTCATCGCACCCCTGGTCGTCATAGCGGTACACCAATGCTTGCGCTAGATAGATTAACGTTATGGGTCGATCTGGATAGCCACATGGACACCACTCGAGTGCTTCTTGATGCAGCGAGATGGCAGCATCAAGGTTGGCGTCCGTGCTGTTTATCTGGTAATGAAGCAAGTACGCCATGGCCAAGTTGCGCAGTACAACGAAGTGACATGGATGATCGGGAGGACAGAGTATCCGAGCGCGCTCAAAGTGCTGAATGGAGATGTCAATGTTTTCTTGAATTGCGTCATTGAGATAGCAGAGGAGAGAATTGTGTCCTAGATCTGTTTGTTGAGCAAGTTCTGAAGAGTCCAGCTGTAACTGGTTAGCAACGGAAACGGGATTCCCGGTCATATGGATTTGCATACATCTGTGTTATTCCCACAAGAAGCAATTTCCAGAGGGTTAAGAGCCCGACGTTCGATAGTGACGAGGACCGAACCACATGACGTATTTCCGTTTTTCCCAGGAGAAAAGGTTATCACTGCGTTATCATTGAATACCCAGTCATACGCGAAAGAAAAGAACCACGCTTACAGGGGGCGTCCTTGATCCATTCTTCGACACTTCTTTCGAGTGTGTGAAGAACTTGCCCTCTCCCCAGCATCGGAGACAATTCGAACGATGCACAAACTGAGAGTCGAACCTTGCTGGATGTTTGCGATGATCTTAAAACCATAAGCGTCAGCAAGCACAGAACTACAAAAATGGACAACAATCATCTTACAACACAATCACATCATCCCATTCAGTGACACTATCACCGACCCGTACTGGCTTGTTTTTTGTTTTCCTTTGAGTTCCGTTGAACTCGACCAGAATACAAAATCCAATAGGCATTCTCCCCAAACCAGTAGTGATGTTCTCAGCCCGAACACCTGCGTGATGGCCATCACTTGTATATGCCCTCATCAACATATAAGCACATACGTGTAATGATGACCTGCGATTCATGAGTAGAAGGCGTAGGATACCATCGCCGCCAGGTATCACAAGTGGTCTTCTGTTGAATACCTGACTCATCTTTATGGATATTTGAGCATCCTTTGAACCCAAATACCGAAACAACAACTACGAACACCCTTTTCAGCAACTTTAATTCGGATCCGTGCGGATGAGAGGACCCACCCTTTACGTTGCAAATACACAGCATCTAAGAAGAATCAGCAATAACACGTGCTCGCGGTCTTGGACACTTGCTATTCTCAGATTGAGTAGCCAGCGAGTAATTTTCCGTTAAAAACTCCTCGAGCCATCCTTCCTGCGTGAGGTCCTCCGGCGTCACCTCTCCCTATTAGAGAAAAAAAAAATCAAAGAACGACAAGACGTGCGAACACATGGCAACAAACGTTCTCCACCATGGCCATCCATTGACTATCGTGAGTAACTGCCACCAACGCATCGGGATCCTGGTCAATGGAAATTCAGCGTGATGTTGCATTTGATAACTTTGCACACTAGCCTTGTTCAGCAGAAATCGGTTGATGGCATCAGATGGATGAAACGGCTAGTTCCTTACTTGGCCTTTCAGATATAATAACGAAGTCGAATGATGACCCACGGGCGATAATGCTGGTACGTGATCGATAATCTTGGCCCTACGCGGAGCGTGTTTCTTTCCAAACACCCTCTTGAAAAACTTTGCAAGACCACATCGCCCCCTACGACCCGGAATAGCAGGCACGGGTTCGACCACAGGCTCACGAGTCCACCATCTAAGTACATCCTCCCTGACCGCGATCCTGAACCCACTGATGTAGACCGTTTGATTGACGCTCCCGTTGTGGTTACTCCCAGGACCGTCGCGACAATGGACAGGAAACGTACACTCCCAGTGCCTGCGAGTATGGTCACGTGCGCCTTGGGCGTTCTCCTCTGCTGTCACCTTGATGCGTCGATCGTCTTTCAATTCAACGCTGATAGGGTCGTGGTAGGATGCAATGGACCAAGAACGCGCTTTGTAAAAGCCAGTGATCAAGTAGAGCGAGCAAGAGTTGATTGTTTCACCATAGCGCTGCCTGGCCATTTCGTACCAGTCAAACGCGCGTTCCATGGCGACGGTGCGAAACTGCTCCTTGGACAGGAGGTCATGGCAAGTTGTACCATCTGGAAGGATGAGGATAGCGCCGGTTGCAGAGGTGGGAACGAACTCGTAATTGTCGGCTCTTTGCAAGGGAAAGTCGGAATTGGTAAATTTATTGTTGGACAGACTTATACATACATACTCACCTCGGTGAGTGGCCAGGAACGCGCGTTATGCCAGGGGAAATAATAACGGAATGGGGAGGGTCAGCGTTAGATCTGACATCGACATCTTCATCAATGTCGATTGTGATCGGGTCAAACTTGAACGTAGCGAGCAACGCGCGGTGACGCTGGTGAAGAGCGTGCTGGGAGGACAGAGAAATGTTGAAGAGGACGTCGAACCTGCCCGTCGGACTGACGACGCCGACGTCACCAATTTGAAGACCATCTTGTTGATAGGACTGTGGAAGGGTAGTGCTGGGTTCTGGAAACCAGAGGGGATATCCGCGACTGTTTGGCAGACACTTTGCGTATATGTTTTGTGGCGAATCGTCCATGCTCAATTGAACCCCGGCCCGGGCGCTTTTGAAAACCGCGTCTTAGTGGACTTCAGCCCCGATTCCTTCGGTACCAGTGAGAAGTGACACATATGTAGGTCTTAGTGACAAGTGTGGCTCTGCATGGGAACAGCGTCGGCTCGTACGGTTCGTGGGAGCACATACCTTTTATAGGCTCTCGCTACTAGTAGACCTTATTGTTGGCACCTCACCAGCCTTTCGTTGGGTTTTGCATTGTACACCCCTCATACCCCCCTGGTCCATCTAGCACTCAGCTGCCAGTCTCAGTGTTTTAGGTACGTGCATCATATTTATGCACTATCACGACCTTGATATATATATAAAAATCCATCCTACAGCTCCTACAATGATGGTAGGTTCGGAATATATAGAGTACTATACAGATAACCTCTTTATGTTATGCTCGACAACTTCGAGGTCTCGGATGCGTTATACCATCAACCCGATCTCCTGAATCGTACTTGTTACACTTTCAACGAAGCTGAAAGTGTAGCGAGCTCGAATCAGCTACTCGGTGAGCAGTTTTCGTCTCGTTACAAAGTCAGCATTGCCCGTGTCGAGAATACGCTGTAATTCAAGTTCGACATTTGTGAAACTTGGATTAGGACATTGGTGTTTCACTAATACTAATATCAGCAATATCCCAGGTCGAAATGGACCCACTGACACGAGCAAGTAATTAAACTCAGTGGAGTTTAGTGGATTATGGTACCAGTACGTGCAATGTGTATGACCGTGGGCTCTCGAGTTTGTTTCGATTAAGAATTAATTGCGGACGTACGTCTACGATGGAAAGACGAGATTTACTTCCAATTACATCTACTGTTGTTGGATTTAGTAGTCATTCGTAGTGCCGACCACAATATTCCGAGTCATGTCTCACAGTCGCGCGAATGCGACGTGATCATCCTTAGCCTTTCAGACAAGGTACTTCCGCACGATCACCTCGAGTTGTGGCACTTCCTTCTTCAATATCTCAATCGTCTCCCTCTGTAGTTCAATTAATCAACCATGCAGCTACGCATATCATGAGGTAGAGACACGCACCCAAAGGTTATCCTGCATTTCCTTGCCCTCCGCACTAATCACGAAATCGGACGGTTCTACAACTGCCGCCAGGCTAACATACGCGCCCTTCATGCGATCCTCGTCGTCCCGCCCGCCAATGGCAGCATTTACAAGCTGACGGCTGCCCTGCTCAGATGTCCAGGCAAGACACGTCTCCATGATGGCGGTCGTGATACTTGCGAACGTACCTCGCACGCCGCGCCTCAAGCTGGAATAGCAGTAGCCCGGGTCGACAGCGTTCACGGTCAATGGTATTATAGATTGCAGTCGGTCCTGCAGTGCGCGTGCGAAGAGCACGTTCAAGACTATCAGGTTGCGAAGAACCATTGGATTATAAGAAAGTGCACAAGAGGATGAAGGAATGGGACCTCACGTTTTGTCTCGGGGTAACGACGGCGCATGGACCTTGACGTTTCTTCGTAAACCATCCCTTTCCAAAAATACATAGAGATTTAAAGCTCACGTAGAATCGCTATAATCCGGGCTACTGAGCCTAGCTACCGGGTTAGACGATCGCTTGACGTCCTCGGGGAGGTTCACCGAATAATGAGCGCCACTGGCAACGATCACCAAGCGAGATGTACTTCCAAATTTCTTCCCAGAGTCGACAAGACGAGGAAGGAGTAGCAACGACACGAGTGCAGTACCGAGATGGTTCACCTGAAGACTAGGTCCCTCATGGTATCAGCAGATGCACTGTATTCTTGACAGAGAGGATCAGACCTTGACTCCCAGTCATCCACCGTCTTCTCGTACCCTCCCCATGCCACCATCCCTGCGTTCATGACCAGTATATCTAGACGGTCACACTCTCGTTGAAACCTCTCCACAAAACGGGTCACGGAGGAAAAGTCAGCAAGGTCGACTTTCCACAGTTCGCACGACTTGAATCCAGCCTGTTCAATTTCTAGAATAGATGAACTTTGTATATCGGGGAAAGTGGACAAGAGACGGGAACTCACCAGAAACGGCAGCGACACCCTTGCTCTCGCTGCGACAGGCGAGAATGAGCTTGGCGGGATTCATACGGGAAAAATGTTTCGCGGCCTCAAAACCGATGCCCGTATTGGCACCGACGATAACTACGGTCTTTCCTGTCAGATCCGCGGGCTCGACGGCGGGCACGGTCGACCATTGGCTGACGACAAACCCGAGAAATGTCCTCTTCATGGTTCAAGTTGGGAGGGTGTTCTGATATGAGTTGGCAAGAGAGCAGCTCACCTAGCGTTTTTATGGGCGAGCAGCGGTGCATGCCGATGGTGCGTGGCATGCCTACGACGGCACTAGCAATCATTAATCATTGATTATCATGTAAACATGCTGACGCTGTGACTGAGTCAGTGGATTCAAAAAGGTCGACAAAGATGTCATCGTCATTACTACCAATCACACCCGGAATTGGAAGTGGCGGAAACCTTGCTTGCGCGCTTGTTAATATCATATTGAGATGCATCAAATCCGTGAGACGCACACGTACTCTTGGAGGAATTTGGGCTCGCAAGCGCTGGTGGGACTCTAGAAGTAAACATAAGCAAACCTGAGTTTGCCGGCGGGAGTCTAAACTTGCACATCCGAGTCACATTGGGCAAGCTTCGCCATCACCGTTCGGTGATGCACAAAACATTAACCTATGGTGGGATGCGTCGTCTTTTGTGCATTGCCATCCTCCTGATAAGATCATATGAGTCTTCACCGAGATCCATAATCTGTCTTTTTTTTGAGCTCCTCCACTGCTCGCGAAATCTGTGAGGCTCCGCGTTGCTCGTTGGCCCACCCCATGAACGAGTATACACCAAGTTTTGTCGTTAGGCGCTGAGCTCCAAGTTGAAGTTTTATACTGGCCTCATTGGTTGCGTGTCTCTTACACTTGTTGACCGGATTTCAAACTAATTCCAAACCCCATGGATCCCAGGTGGACTCGATTTTATATTGTAAAAGCCTGAGGTTGAGTTGGTTCTATTCTCGAGAGGGATCCCGGGATGGCGTGAAATGGCCCTTTCACGAAGAAAATGGAATCGAAATTGATAACCGTTTCTAAAGCGGGGTAAAATTGTTCCAGTGCGTATATCAACCAGTTTGAAAGGTTCTGCGCTCTCTTTGAACATCTATCCCTAGAAGTGCTTTGAGCCTCGCGGGACTGAGGTAAGGACTGAAACCGCAGACGAATTCACCACTAGGCATGGAAACCATCATTGTCAATAGGAACTCTGCGTGGGTCAAGGCTGCGTCTGCCGTGAAGCCTTTAAAACCAAAAGACACGCAGTTCACAAAGCTGAGAGCCTGGTGCCCTCCTTGCTTACCCCGATGAACTGTAACGAGCCATTTCGCTCGCAAACCATTCAAAGTGGCCCCAATCGGCCCGATTGCTCAAGCGCATATTCAAGAAATGCAATGGGAAACGGACCAGGTGGACGAATAAAAGGTGCATCGTCGTAAAGACCCGATCGTAAATACTGCTTCGGAACCACGCTGAGAGAGGAAGGTAGATTGGAACTTGTGGTTGAATCAAATCAAATCAAAATTACTTACCGTCGGGAACGTCTCAGAATGTTGGAGGCGAATTCTACTGGATAGAAGTAAGTACTGGGTCGCTGGTCATCATCAGGGTTTACTTGACCTGGAAACTGATCCTGAGTACTGCAGACCAGAAGCAAACAAAAGCAAATTCAAGTAAGCAAATTGGGCAGAAAGTCAAAGGTTGTATTGTGAAGTATGATTCGTAAATTGTATATTCAGTGATACGGAAAAAATTAAAGCTGCAGTAAGTGGATACGTCGTCTTTTGTGCATCACCATCCTCCTAATTGATTAGATCGCTTTAGTTTGCATCCGTCGTGCCTTTTTCGGGACTACTTCCACTTTTCGCACAATTTTGGGAACCACATACAGTGGATTCTATTCTATCATTTTATGCTTGTCTCAGTGCAAATGTTCTATACCAATGTCATATAAAAGACATCAGATTATTGACTAAAGAATGTGTGTGAGAATGTGGTACACATTCCTTCATCCCAAGAAAGGCTCACTCTCTGCCTTCAAGTTGAGGGCCTGAGAGTCACTGATATCATCAAGACATATCTTGAACATGCACACTTTTCGCAGATAATCCAATGAAGGATTGTCTACATCTGCCAAGTGCTTGCACAGAGTCTTAGAGTGTGCCACAACCCAAATTGTCTCCAGGAGACTGAGTCCAGTAACACTGAGATGAGACCCCATTGATCTTGAGGGTGTTTTAATTAGATAAAACATCAGTATGAACAAAATCAGGGATGCTACAGAGGCAAACACAACCTTGGAGAAGGTGAGGTTTAAATCAGTAGTCACAGATACAATAGCAACACCCACTGGAACCTTATTGATCTGTGAAAATATCCACTTCAATAAAGATCCCACACAAAGTATGTACATATGTACTGTGGTCACACTTACATTCAGCTTTCATTTGGTGATCACCTGGGTAACTTGACTTTCCCCAGCCATCCTATCATACCCTCTATTAATTTTTTCTAGCTGACCTCCTAAAGTCATAACAATGAGGCTAGACTTTATTGATGATTTCAAATGAAAGACCAACATATACCTATCCAAAGATAAGATGCCACTGTGTCACTTATAGCCTGTTCCAACTGGTGTAACAGCAAATGAGGCTATTCCATCCACCTTGCAGGAAGGTTCCTGCTGGTGACGAAGGGTTGTCAATGAGTGGTATCTAGCCATAATAGATAGCAGTGAGGAGAGGGTTCGGGGAATGCATGTGCCTTTTGTAACAGGATGGTGTTGATTGAGCACCATGTAGTAGCTCTCAATGCTACTTATTACTTACTAGTTGTAGTGTAGCTTACCTTATCAGGAAATAGTCACACAGTCTATGTAGTATATAAGTTGGAACTTAGTCATCTGAGTTTGAATAATATCTTGTGTTCTTACCACAACCATCTCTTTAAACCAACCCCTCTAACCTTTGGTGAGTGTCAGGTATTCCTCTACCTTACCACCTGTATGCTTTCAACAGGTTATGAGCCCTGTCAGTGCACTGTAGTGTGTGTTGAAAGACTGCATCTACATGTTGCCTGACCTTATTGTTCACCATCGTTGTGCATTTGTCATGCTAGAGAATGTTGAAAGACTGTTCCTATGCACTGGATAGTGCCATGGTAATGAACCTATGCTAGAATGGCACGCTGACGCTGTTGCATTCCAGATAATCTTTACAATGTCTCTTTCTATGAAGGATGTCTCTATCCCTGTCTTCAACAGGACAAACTGGTCAGCATGGTGGCCTGCTATGGCCTTATACCTCCAGTCCACCAGGTCCACCTGGGCCCTTGAGCTCTTGTGTCTTGTGGTGTTAACTGTCAATAGCAATGCTGATGACAAAAATGCCTGAATCCAATAGTCCAAGGCAAACAACCAGATCTTGGGGTTGATCAAGATGAGGCTCTCTGAGCCCATCAGAGCCAAGCACATCGATCTCCTGGATGCTGCCGACCTTGTGAAGGTGCTCCATGATGAATATGCCAAGCCTGGCTTAGCCAGTGCTTATGGTATTTTCAAGGAGTTACTTGAGCTCTCAATCCCCAGTGCGTCGCATCCTGCCCTCATCTTAGACAAGGCAGCAAACCTCTTTGTGAGGTTAAAGGTGGTTAGTTATGAGGTCCCTGCTGGCATCCAGGTGATGCTGCTTTTAAGCAAGCTCCCTTCCACCATGGACATTGTCTTACAGATGATGATCCAAGCCAAGAACTCAGCTGGTAAGCTGAAAACCCCCACCGTCAATGTGATCCACAAGGCTGCGGTCCTGTCATGGGATCAGTGCTTTCTCAGAGGGTAAAACTGAAGACAACTAAAGTTGGACAACACCTAATCTAGGCGTCAGGCAACCTCTGTGATGGTATGAACTGTTCAGGATTGAGTGTCCAACCACATGTGGACTAGTATGTGGTATTCTGCAATGAGGAAGTTGACGGTACCCAAGTAGAGCATAAACATGTCATGATGGTGAGTGTGCGATAACGTGCACAAAGCTGGCAAGGACAGAGTAAAATTGAAAGTAGAGAAGAGTGATAAACAAATGACCAGGCCTCCAAGTAGGAGAGTAATCAAGTGAATAGGACTAAGGAGTGGACGATGAAGGGGAGGGGTTTATATATGTAAGTACGGGGTGTTTAGGGTAGGTCGTCTGAGTCCTAAATAGTTAAGGGCCGGTGTGAGAAGAGAGACATGCAGTAGATGCAAGGTAGCCATGAGGACAGCAAGAAGTCTGTGTGGGAAAAAGGAAGTATCCTCATGGGAAAGGAAACAGAGATGAAAGACATGAGGTATGATGTCATGATGACATCATGGACTAGGCCTCTGGTCACGTGACTTCGAAAGTAGAAGAAATTGTTAAGTCCAGAAAGTGAGGAAAAGTTGAAAATGTAGTGTATAGGTCCTGAACTATAACACTACCTCCCATTCACCAGATTCGAGATCTAGTCGAGAATTGGTGAATTCAGTATAGGAGGGACCGAATGGGTGGAAGAGAGACATGAATTCTAACTTGGAGATACCTTGGATTGGGTGTGAGACATCTGGATGAGAGGCATGAAACTTGGCAATTGCGTCTTGTGCATGTTTTAAGTTAAGGGCGGGTTTCCAAGTGTGATCCACCTCGTCCCATCCCTTCCAGTAGATGAGGTACTATAACTTCTCATGGTGAAGTCTGGACTGGACAATGCGATCAACTTCATATTTTTTGTGACAGTCTTCGGTCATGGAAATAGGGTCTGGTTTAAATATGGGTTGTCCATCCAGCGATGTTGTAGTTTGGGCTACGACACTACCGCTTACCGCTATGTTCCCTTGATTCCCCTTTACCCAGACTTACAATTTCTACTTTCGAGGTCACATGACCACTTCCCATGATTACGTGACTTGGCCACTATTATCTTATCTTATTGTACCTTAGGGGCACATGCTAGTTCCCATGATCACATGCCTACAGGCCACTCTGGACTATGCCTAGATCCATGATGTCACTATGATGTCATGCCTCACCACTACCACATTCCTTACTTTAGACCTACCCTAGAGTACACAGCTTGGTCCATGCACGATAGGGTACCACTATATATAGGGTAGCGATGCGACTGGGTTAACCAGTCTTATTCATTTGTCTTACCCTCCACCTAGTGGGGCCTGAGTACATTTGAGTACCGCTCATCCTCTCCTTCTGCTGGCTTGCCACCATTATAGGGCTGCTATCGTATTTATCATTCTAGGCAACACTCAGACCATCCTAGCTAGAGGCTAGGCCATCCTCATTGGAGTTGGTTCCTTTGCCATTCCACTCCATTACAAGCGAGGCTTTGTATGGTTTTATATGGGAAATATTGATGGTGGGATGAATGGAGATGGATGAAGGAAGGACAAGGGTGACAGCATTAGGGAGTATGGCAGAAATATGATAGGGGCCAATGAATTTTTGTGTTAGTTTACATGCAAAATAGGGGAGGGAAAGGTGTTTGGTGGAGAGCCAGACAAGGTCTCCAATCAAATAGTCTGGAGCGGGAGAGCGCTTGGATGTTTATGCGTGCGACATCCGATCGCAGGTTTTTTGTAATGTAGAAGTGATCTCTTTGTGGGAGTGACCAATAGTTTTACCAAATGACTCCCCAGGAGTCGTAGTGGAGATTGTGGGCTCCATTCCCATGTGTGGTGAGTAGTTTCGCATAACTGAGAAAGGGGTGGTGCCAGTGGCAGTGGTGAGAGTGTTATTATGCGCAAATTGCACCATTTTCAACCATGAGGACCAGGTCTCCTGCTTTTTGGCAACATAAGCACGGAGATATGTGATAACTTCTCAGTTGACCCTTTCTGTCTGACCGTCCGTTTGAGAATGGTATACTGTGGAGAGTTTCCGCTGAATGCCAAGTACTTTGCAAAGTTCCTTGGTGAACTCCAAGATGAATTGTGGTCCCCTGTCTGATAGAATAGTGTTAGGAAGTCCGTGGAGACACTATACATGGTCTCTAAATACAGCTGCTAGGTCCGAAGAAGAAGTTGTTTTATGACAAGGGAAGAGAACAGTTTCTTTTGAAAAACGACTAACGACTACCCCTATGGAATCGAAACTGTTAGAAGGTGGTAGTCCTGTGACAAAATTGAAGGAAATATCTTTCCATAGATGGGAAGGGATGGGGAGGGGCATGAGTTTTCCTGCCAGTGGCTTTGACAATCTCTTCGTGAGGGAGCACACCTGACAGTGTTCTATATAAGAGGAGATGTCTTTGGCAATGCCAGGCCACCAGTAGAAATGTTTAATAGAAGAGATGGTGCAGTCATGGCCTGGATGGCCAGCGACTGTGTAACGGCAAACGAGACTGCTCCATCCGCCTTGTGAGAAGGTTCCTGCTGGTGGGGACAACGAGTGGCATCTAGCCAATAGATAAGGCCAACGAGAAGGGTGAAGGGTTCGACGACGAGTGCCTTTCGTAATGGGATGGCATAACCTGGCAAGAAGTGTGGGAGAGCACCCACTGTGTACCTCAGGCAGTTCGGACGTGGGGAACCGGGCAAGATACAAGTGAATAGAACTAAGGTAAATACAGGGAGGGTCTGCGGTATATATAGGTAAGGGTACGGTTTAGGGGAGGCTCCCTGTATATGTGAGGGCCGGTCTATAGTAGATGACTAAGGTAACATGAGGTGTCCATGCGGTTACCATGAGGCATGACATCACTGATGATGTCATAGCCTAGACCAATGAGGTCATGGCTCCAGGCCCTACGATGACGTCATGTCACGTGACCAGTCTAGGTGCAGTCCTAGACCCTAAGCCTAGCTGTGGGGGTTGTCACGTGAGATGCTACTGATAAGATAAGATAAGCATCCTAGTGTTATAGTAGTCGTGTATCGCAAATCCTATAACAGACTGGGGAATTGTGAAATAGCAAGATCAACTTGGTATGAAGGGAAGGGGGCACAAAAATGATGCCATTCGAATTTCTGAACAGTTTTTCGTTGGCATAATATTCGTATTCGTTGATAGCATTAATGTCCAGTCTGGCGGATTCAAAAGATAAATTAGTTTCGAAATTCAGGGAAAGTGATGTAGAGGAAATAGCCTTGACTCCCATGAAGCCAAAGCCTTTATCGTTTCATTGTGACTCATCTAGAGTCTTTCCTTCTTTTAATGTTGGGTTTTCTATTTTTTCAATAATTAGTTGTGCAATGCAGTTGAATTTAGAGATGTGGAAAGGAGATTCAGAGTGGTTGAACAGAATTACACCAATTTCTTCCCTATAATCAGCGTCAATGACTCTGGCCATGACATCAATTTTATGTTCTCCCAGCCAAGATCAGAGAGGTTAACAGATGGAGAAGACCAGGCTAGTGTCAATAAAACAGCCTCTATGACTGTATTGTTGAATGCCTCAAATTGAATGAGAGATGATGAGATAATGTGCAGGCTAGAGATGCAACCAAGATATGCTAATGTGAGGAGTATCACTGATGGCAAGGAGACAACCTTGGTTTGTTGCCACAATGTGCTAATTGCAGCACCAATTCCGTTCCATGCACCAGATATGTCATGTACAGTGGTGAGCTTCTGTCACTTATGCATGGCTGCAGATATTGCAAGACGCTGGATGATGAACACCAGAATGGCAGTGTATATCTTCCCAGTATAGTTATCACATCAGAATCTGGTAAGAAAGGTCATGGAAATGTACCAGGTAAAATGCCTGGAGAAAAGTCTTCAAGGCAATAGTCATGGTGGTATTGTCAACTGAGACAAAAAACCAATGCTCTAGGTGGCAGAACAGCATCACAACAAGCACGACGTGGATGGCAATGAGGAATGAATGGAGACCATAACACCAGTAACGAAGGGTCACAGTATCATTGAATATGGTTAGAGAACTGTCCTGAATTTCACGTCAGAAAAGCACTGTAGAAAATGCTCAGTGATGCTATGACAGTAGAAAAGAAAAAACTGACTTTCACTGGATGGATCCTCCAACACCCTCGTAGATTCTAGATCATCCTCTGATAACATTGGCGAGTGGTAGTTACTACGACCACCTGGGCCATACACGTCACTGGCCATGACCATCTCTGCAGACCTCTGCGACAGGTTTGGTGATGGGACTCAAGAGGAAAGGGTGTTGGGAGATTCATTACCAAACCATCATAGGCGGTGAGAGAAAACACACACGAGTCATACTATTTCCGGGCATCGCCTCCACCGGCTCGCATACTAAACGTAAGTTGATGGTAATTGGTGTTGCTCCAAGTCAGGCTGCGCCGCTTGATGGCGATCTGCCGCAACTCGAAAGAGCTAAGACTGCAGGCAGCGCAATTTGTTGCTATACGGGATGTAGATCGGAAATGGACGGATGTGAGAAACGTGCACGCGGTCTGGGGAGTAACTTCCAATGGATGCATGCAATGCCAAGATCAAAATCGTGTTCAGTCCAGCTCAGCAGTGAGACCGCTCAATGTCAAGAATAAAGCCATGTCCACTTAGCTAGTAGCACAGCCTCGTACGCCGTCCCACGAATTGGCCGTTTGTTTGCTCATTCGGACCTACAATCCCCATCTGAGAACCTGCCTGAAGTAACCACGCAGCTGTCTTGTGGTACCTCAACCGTAGATGTGTGCAAGCCCCCCATATGTACTAATCATCATCCGAAACATCGTGGCACGTGAAATTTCGGGAGGCAGCGCGAATTCTCATGACCCAGTGCTTGCTTGCTGTGACGTATCCGCTGGACGCGACCACTGATTATCCGAGTATTGAGCAAGAGTCATCTGTTCGTCATGTAGACATCGTATCTGGCCCAAAACGATCAGAATGAATAATTGAGGTAGCCTTGGGGAACGAAGAACTTTAAACTCGGATAATAGAAAACGATTATCAACAGGATTTGCAAATCAATACATTAGAACTCTACACATACCACTAATTCTTCCCAAAAGACCTATCCGCGCTAATTCAGATTGAGCAGTTCTTCGTCTGGACTCGCTAGTACCCTATTCAACGTGGTTGAAGACCCCGATATCGATTCAATGATGATGAGTCACATCGTTAGGGGAATCACCAGACCTTGGTAAGCTACATCTGATGCTGTAACAGCGCCGCCTAACATTCAAACCTTGCAAGAAAGGCTGCTCAGCCATGTCAACACCCGAGCCAGCGTCAGTAGTTGGGGACCATAGTCCAGCCCAGAGTTTCTCCGTTCTTCCACCAGAGCTCGAGAGGGAGATATTCTTACTGGCAGCTCGAACATCAACGCGGAGCGATCGGTTCCGTCTGATGCTCGTTGCATCCCGTATTAAGACCTGGTGAGCCAACCTTTCAATTCAGGCCTTTACTGGTCTCACAGTGCGCCCATGTCATGCCTATTCAGGATCGAGCCTGTTGCGTACGAGACAATCGTACTACGTGATCCAGGAAATGCTGTCCGATTTCTCGCCACAGTCGCAAATCGCCCACCCGATTTTGCAAAGTCGTACGTCAAGGGACTTTGCATCTGTCGGGCCATCGACCTTGATCTGACGATCCAACTTCTCATTGTATGCTCCGGTCTAGAGAGCCTCGGTCTATGGATCTATCCTTGAGACGAGATCGACGATCTCAGCAACCTCGTCTCCTCTCTCCCACTCACATTCCTCTCCTTCAACATCGTGGCCTTGCTACCTGCAAGTCCAGAATCCACGTTTCAGAACCATCCTGCCTTTGTCAACCTATCTCACCTCGATATCCTGGACCATTGGGTCCTTTGGAGGTCTTCTATCGGGATCGAGTATCTGCCCCAGATGACCCACTTGTCGTTTCGATTTTTACCAAGGGGGGTCGACGGGGCGCTCCCGACGATCCTTGAACACAGCCCTAGACTGCAGGTGCTCGTCCTTCTCGCGGAATCTCAGGTGATATCCAGTGCGAGGGTATGCCTCGAGAGCCGGGAGATCCAAGATATCCGCGTCGTCGCGTTGAAGTACACTCGAGACATTGATGACTGGGAGGCAATGGAGATGGGTTCTGCAACTATATGGCAACGTGCGGAACGTATCGTGAAATGGCGACGGCTGAATGGAGGTGCGTGTAAACGCCTGTGGATTACGCCTGTGATCGTTGACGCTGTAGATGGGGGATGGCCCTAGCCCGTTCGTCACGCTGTGTTTTTTTTTTTTTGGAATTTGTATTGTTTTCGATCATGTGAGTTTGAAGACTGATGCGTTCTTGCAGAGGGATCGGAGCAGTGAGCTTGCGAATACACACAGCAGTTTCGTAATCATGCTGCTGTCCTGCCAGTGAGATGCCATCCGCATCGCCTCAGTGTTGATCAATCTACACTGGAGCACACCGGAACTTGATTGACACCGTTCTAAACGTTGTAAATACTATTGAACCTTGTTCCTGGTGATAGACCTCGATGGATTTCGAATCCCACGGCCTGTGTTCCATCATCATCATGCCTCTCTGACTCACTCACACGGTTGGATTTCTTAACCTTATTCCCCTACCACAATCTTCAGAAGTAGCTGAAACGGGCCTAGTTCCTCTCTGACAAGCTATTGTTGCCGACTCGGCAGAATGTTAACGCCAAAAGCAATTGACTGTAACGTGTGTCGGTCACTCTGACTCGACCGGCACTGCCGCACAGCATGACCTGTGCACGGACGAAACCCCAGAATTACTGTGCCCTCGATATCGACGGTGTCAGTTCTCATGCAGATATAAAGGTGATGGCACCGACGACCATCAGGAGCTCGTTCATCAGACATCATAAAAGCGCTGTCCGAGATTCCATCCTCTCTCATTCGCAGCCTGTCTAGTCTATTAATACAGCACTCGCGATGACCAGCAAACCCGCTTCATCTTTCTCTGCTGCCCACTCTACCATGCACGCTCCCCCGCAGAAAGACTATGCTGCGGCCTTTGGTGCTCTGCAGTCGCAATATGGGTTGGGAGGTATCCATACGCCTTCGCTTCCTCAAATGCATGGGGAAACGCGCAAGTGGTACAAATGGGGGGCGTCTCGCTCGTCGTCCACTACATCTCTGATCAGCGCGCCTCCATCGCGGCCAACTCAGGGGAGGGTGCCCCAGCGGTGACGGAAGGCGTAGATTTCAACCATAAATTATGCGGTATGCTCGTTGTGGGCGATGATGTGCATTGTCGTGATACTGAGTGTCTATGATCTAGATGCTGATGCGGATCTACTTTGTGATGTATGATGAAGAAGTAATTTATATCGTGGTGTAGAGAGAGATGTTTACTGTTTATGTTTGTTTGTACAAGGTAAAATACTACCGTCTTGGCGATTGTTAATATGACTTGTACCGATGCAACCATCACTCATTCTGCGGTCAGGCAGGTCAGCTTGGAAAGGTCAGTTCTTGTTAATAGGTCGGTGGTCAGTTCTACAATGAATGACAGGTCCCTACTTTGTGGCCTTTTCGAACCTGAAGCAAGCATTGGAAGACAATGTGCCTATACGAACAAACGCACGCGCTTGCACTATTTTGCCCAACTTTGTCGGGTGAGTAGATTGGTTGGATGCATATCCTTTAACTAAGAGCGTACAGCGTCCGATTTCTGGTGCACAATGGCAAAGACTATGTTCCGGTGACGGTCACCCAAGACATGATTGGCCACAAACTCGGTGAATTTGCACACACGAAGAAACGTTTCACTTACAAGCAAGTTTTCGCGACGCTTGTTCGACTCTTGACTCACATTTGAAACCAACCCACAGGGCAACAAAGAATCGTTGAGCGTGGGTGTTCTCACTGGCCAATTTTTTTTCCCTGCGAATTCCCCAGGGCAAGTCACCCCACGGGGGGGTCGTCGACAAGCCTCGGCGCCGGAACGGAAGATGGATGTAGATGGCTCACTGTTTACAAGTTACATACGTCGTTCTGTTACCGTGGTGATATGTTTTTGTTGGCGGATACATCCGAGCTGAGCCGCGACCCAATCTTACCGTTCAACAACGTCGTTCCATCATCCTGATCTTCCAAGTCGAGGTCCTTGTTCCCTTTCACGAGCTCGTCGTTCAGCATAGCGAGCAAAGTCGTTCCATAGCAACCTATCGATTACTATTTGGACCCACTGCCTCCAACTAGCCGCCCCACGCCTTCAGCCTCGTGCTCTAGTTTCTGAATCTCTGAATGGACGATGGCCTTCAACGTTGCCGCCGCGAACTTGACACCTTCCAGACCTGCTCCACAAGCACCTCTGCGCAGACCAACGGACTCTCCCATTCCAAATAACGCGCGCCAAAACTCGAGCTACAACCCATCCTTTTCATCTGGCTCATCCTACGCTTCAGACTACACCGGCATCGGCGGATCTCCAATTCGGTATTCAGACGCATCCATGAACTCTCAAATCATTCGGAATGGCTTGGTCAGCTTGAAGGAGGAGGGTTTTGCCAGTTTCATGTTTCTCAGGAAATGGCTCGTGTTGAAGGGAGATACGCTAACTATACATAAGACCGAGGTGCGTGATTAGTAGGATCTGCGCACGATCGCTCGTTCACTCATGTTGTACTCTACTAGTCTTCCCCAGCACAAAGCGCGATCTCGTTGCAGGATATAACCAATATCGAACGAGTAGATCTGAAGCCTTATTGTCTCCTGCTCGAGACCAAAGACAAGCGATACCACCTTGCCCTTAAAAGTGACGAGGAACTCTACAGTTGGCAAGATGACATTTACTGCCGGAGCCCGTTGATGGGCGTCAGCAACCCAACGAATTTCGTGCACAAGGTGCACGTCGGATTTGATCCCATCTCCGGCGCTTTCACCGTACGTTTTTCTCTCTCTCTCTCTTGGTTGTTAAACTCATCTCACATTTTCTGCCAGGGCATGCCCGAACAATGGAGCAAATTACTCACGAAATCGGCCATCACCCGAGAGGACTATGCCAAGGACCCGCAGGCTGTGCTCGACGTTCTCGAATTCTACACAGATCATCAGAAGCGCGAGCTCGAAGAGATGGGCATGGGCATGCCTTCCATCACCCGGTCCGTCTCCGGCACATCAACCGGTTCGTCGCTCGCTCCGTTTTCGGTAGACGGTACCCCTCCCCCACGCTTCAATGCTGGGACAGGCCTCGGCGGTACAACCCTTGGCAAGATACCCTCTCCCCTCGATGCCCGGCCTGCGGGGCCAAAACGCCAGGACAGCGCACCAGCCGAAACCTCATCCACTACCTCTTCACAAAACGGTCTTTCCCCCACCGCCCTCGCTGCCGCGCGTGCCGCCGAACTGGTCAGCAGCTCGCATACCCAACACGCACACACCATTTCCTCTGCGGGTCAGGGGACAGCGGCGCGTCCGCAGATTCCACCCATGTTACAGGCGTCGACCGCACTCCAGTCCAGTCGACCTGCACCGCCTCGTCCGTTGTTGACGGCGACGCGACCGGCGCCTGCTGCTCCGAAACCACCGATTCCTGACCATACACCGTCGACCGCCGATTTACGTGCGAGAGTACAGCCGCGTGGTGGACCTGAGGGCGCGCCCAAGCCTTCTTTGGATAAACAACCCTCCCAGGACGCGCTCAGGGACAAGGAACGTGAACAGCGAGAACAACGGCGGAGGGAGGAGCGAGAACGGGAGAAAGAGAGGGAGCGAGAACGGGAGAGGGAGAGGGAGAGGGAACGGGAGAGACAGCAAGCCAAGGAAGAGGCGGAGCGTTCTGCCGTCGCCCTGCCTAAATCAGCTGCAGCCGCGCAAGCTGCTTCTGCGGCTGCTGGTGCGACTGTTGGGCCTCCCTTTGTGAAACCATTACAACCGGCGAAGAAGAAAGAGGTTCCTCCCCCTGATGTCACCGTCACTGCTCCAGAGGGAGAGGATCCCGGGGTTGCAGAGGCGGCGAAGAAGCTCGAGAAACCAAAGGAGAAGGAGAAGCGCATCAGTACTATGACGGAGGCTCAAATCATGGAGAAACTTCGCTCGGTCGTGTCAGAAGAAGATCCGAAGACGTTGTACAGCAAGATCAAGAAGGTCGGTCAAGGGTAGGTTTCGTGATGTCTTGTTGTCAATCAGCGTTGTTCACTCACGTGACACAGTGCATCGGGACACGTCTATGTTGCAAAGACGCTGGCATCCGGCAGGAAAGTGGCCATCAAAGAGATGGATCTCTCCCACCAACCAAGAAAGGAACTGATCGTGAATGAGATTCTTGTCATGAAAGAATCTCAGCACCCCAACATTGTTAACTTCTTGGACTCGTACCTCGTCAAGAACACAGAACTTTGGGTGGTCATGGAGTACATGGAGGGTGGTGCACTCACTGACATTATAGAAAATAACACATTAGAGGAGGACCAGATCTCGGGTATATCTTTAGAAGTGAGCGTCCTCTATTGTCTTTGGGTCGTTTGGTCTCATCGCCCCCTCCAGACGTGCCAGGGGTTATGCCACCTGCACAGCCAGTCCATCATCCACCGTGACATCAAATCCGACAATGTTCTCTTGGACGCAGAGGGTCATGTCAAGATCAGTACGTGTCGTCCGACCTTGCTTTATTGTTGACCCTCGCTGATAACCTCTTAGCTGATTTCGGTTTCTGCGCCAAACTCACCGATCAAAAGTCGAAACGAGCGACCATGGTAGGTACACCCTACTGGATGGCACCCGAGGTCGTCAAGCAGAAGGAATACGGTGCCAAAGTCGACATTTGGTCGCTCGGCATCATGGCGATCGAGATGATCGAAAACGAACCACCGTACCTGGACGAAGAGCCGCTCAAGGCGTTGTACTTGATCGCGACCAACGGCACCCCGACGTTGAAGAAGCCAGAGGCGCTGAGCAAGGAGCTCAAGAGTTTCTTGAGCGTGTGTCTCTGCGTCGACGTCCGAAGTCGAGCCAACTCGAGCGAGCTGCTGCAGGTCAGTCGTCTCGTCATACGTTCCTCTCTTCTCTCTGACGCACCGCTATTTAGCACGAGTTTTTGAAGAAGGCGTGTGCACCATCTGGCTTGGCCCCGTTGCTGCGGTTCAAGAAGAAACAAGCCCCGTCATCATGAACATGCGTGTCGCAACGCATAATTCGTTCGAATCTGAGTCTCCTTCTCCCCTTTCCTGCACTTTGTCTTTTCTTGCATATATACGGTATATATTCGATTCCCTCTTCTTCTGTGCTCCTCTTGTGCCCTGTGTTGGACGAAAACGACTCGGTGGTCCCTTCAAGTTGGTCCTCGTTGTGGTTATTACAAATCAATTTGGCGCTTCCGGTTTGTGCACGCCCCCCCTCCCTCCCTCAAGCATTTAAATTCCCGCGCTCACCTCGCCCGCCCCCGACGACGACGACTCGTCACGCATACATTACCGTTTACCGTTTTTACCTAAGGCATCCCCGTGTAAAAATGTTACCCTGCTCTCTCTCTCTCTCTCTCGCTCGAGTACCTTTTCTCCTCGTCTTTCGAGTTTTCTTTCTTTTCTTTTTTTTTACCCCGTAAAATTGGTTTCTCTCTGTGCGTCGAGACTCACTTTTTCTTTTCTTTTCTTTTCTTTTCTTTTCTGACGTGTACATACGTGACCGAGTAAGAAAGGTGTCTGTTGTAGTGTTGCATTTCCCTTTTCTTGCTGTCGAAGGGGGATGGAGAATCAAGGAAAGAGCCAATGCGTATGTATGTCACATGCCAAACATACGAGGCTCTCCGGAACCAGTTATACCACATACGCGAGCGCGAGAGTCTGGACAATACGCATTGCATGAAAAAAAAAATAGACGTGATATGTATATAATAAGACATGGATGTATGAGTGAGCCACTTTGATAAACGGTGTGAGTACGAAGGACGAAAGAGACGATGGACATGGAATGAACATTTCGTTCATGTCATGGAGAGACAGAGGTAGAAGCCGTATGGTGCATAAAAAAAAACAAGGCCATGGATCGATCGTGAGTACTTGTCTTCATAAGTCAAAAAAGAGCCGCAAAACCATGATGGAAAAAAAAAGAGCCAAGTGCATGGATGATCATGAGGTGGGTCCAAAGAGAATCAAGCGCATTTCGGTGAATGAGCCATGTCGCACGTATAACATGACCCCCCGTTCCTCAAAACCGTCCAGGTGCCAAAAGTCGGTACAGCGTGTTTGCTTCCTCGAACCGCGAGTTGCGCAACGTGAAATGCGCCATTTCGGCGGTGTCCGCGTCCACATCCGCATCCACGATCGAGAGCCTCAACAGAGAGGCATAGAAGCGACAGAGCTACACACATGTCATACCGTGAGTGTACGTACGCAAACCACACGGTGTCATTGATGACTACCCACGTTTTGGACGCCTTTTGCAAAGCGATCGTCGCTGATAAGCCCTTCTCGCTCTTCTCTCTCGGCATTGTCTAGCCATTTGATGCTTTCGTGAATGAACCGCCCGAGAGCCTCGACACGGACGATATCCGCAATGGTCGTTTTTCCCCCGGTGGCGGGATCAATGACGATGGTCGTATCCTGAAGTAAACGGACGAGAAGATCGAAAGAAGGCAGCGTCGGAGGAAGCGTTGTCAGGACATCTAGATAGGGATAAGGTCCTTGCGACTGGGCATTAGCAGCAGTTAAGAGGGCCAAAAAAAGCTGATAGGCTAGATTAGGATTATTGGCGACTATGGATGGCAGGTCCATCGACGTTATCATAGGAGGCGACGCTAGGTCGGGTATCACAGGGGCCAGGATCTGCCGCATGCATGGGATGAGAATGATTTTTGATACGGCGTGGAAAGGCACGTACCCGTTGTTCCGTAAGTGTGAGTACTCGGTCACGGGCTGCGAGGAGCAATTTCATGCCTTGAGCGATTCGCTCCTTCTTTTCGTCTTCTTCAGGGGTCACTTTTACCTCAACGGTCTGCGCCTGAGTGGGAGTGCTTGGTTTGGAGGCCCTGATAGGAGGAGTTTCTTCACCCTGTGGTGGGTTGATGACGGCAATGCCCCTGTAAGGCCGATAGAGCGAAAACGGTAACGAAGAGGCAACTTCTACTTACGGCTCCGGCGCGTTCGTTTCCGCATAATTCTCTTCGTCCAAAAATAGATTTGAGGCTCGAAGCTCAGGGAGAAGCGGTGACCTGGTCAGCGTGCTAGGAGAATATGGACCAATCTACAGAAGCAATCAGCGAAATAAATTGGCGACGGGGCAGAGGAGATGTACATCATTGCCGTCCCCTTTGAGAATTTTCCAGAGGACCCATACTAGTTGTTCATTGTCACTGAGGCCACCTTCGGCAGCAATCTTGATGGCATAACCTCTCTCCTTGAAAAAGGTAGCATACAGAGCAGACTTGAACGGGTTGAGGGCAATCGGGTAAGGAGCGTACATTGAATACAAGATGAACGAAACGAGAATGCGTTGGGCGAGCTGAAGTCACGGGAGAGTGACGTAGTGAATATGAGGTGAATTGGTGCGAACAAAGTGCACTAACTTCGACAGAAGAATTGAGAAGAGGCAACAACGCGTCAAGAGCCAGCTGGAATCGCGCAGTAGGCTGTACGAGCTGAGAGAAAGCTTGTGCAGCTGTGGAACAAGGAAGGGTATAAGCGCGGACTAGGAGATGTGCAACTGACGCCCGGACAGGGTCCCCTGAACTGATCTGACCGGGGAAAGTTGGAGATAAGATATTTGAAGTTGATGAAGACTTTGCATAGAGCCTCGAGCCAGCCATGGCTTGTGTTCCCGGACTGACCCTGCTCGTTGTCGGCAGCGGCGACGAGGAGGTCATCGTCCATAACCAACGTCAAAAGTGAAATAACCATTACACTTTCATCTTTTGTTTGTTACTGTTTGCTTACTGTGGCAGCATGTGGCAGTGCACTCCGAATGACCAGGGCCACATGTACTAATACGACATATTTATATCTCTGGGTGAACCGAAGTCGCCTCTGCGCCGCAGTCGCCTTCCCAGACGCTTACCATGACCGCAATCCATACTGTTGGTCAACGGTCATTGGGCTCAAATTCCCAAAGCTCTCAGGTCAGCAATGGTATCAGAAGCAATCGCCTCCATTACTAACATCAATTATGCAGTCTGTCCTTAAGCAATCCTACTTTATTGCTGTGCTTGCGATTGTATTCGGGCTTATAATTCTCAGGTACGTCACGTACGACGATACACCCGCTCAAGTCTCACGCTATTGTCTGAAGGATCATCGTTCTGCGATGGCGGAACAAGTCGCTTTCTGACTTCTTCCGGATGGGTGTTAGTTCCCAGCAATCCAACGGTTCAGAAGCCCCGAATAGACCCAACTACGGCTTACTGTATCCTGGCGTACAACTAGCGCCTCTTCCAGCTGTGTATCGCACAGATCGCAGGACGCGCGCGACGGATATCGATGCTCATGGTCGCCGCCTTGGTCCCGCTGGAGAGGACGGGGATGGAAAGGACGCTCTACCCGCGTACGATAATTTCGACAGACCACCCAAGTATATTGAAGCTGGTTGGTCACACGGTCATCTCACGAGAGAGTCTTCGGTGATTCCATCCCCAGAGGGGGAACAAAGTGGAATGGCGTATCCAAACAATACCGGCAGAGCTCCCGGGGACAATTCGAACCACAATATCCATAATATGGCAGCCCTTCCGACTCATCACGACTTGTCAACCATCTGACGGATGTCTGTACCTCTATTTTTCGATGTTTTTGTACTGTGTACTTTTACTATTGATCGCCTCTATGTGCCCATACCACTAACGAACATTCCCTACCCCCACTTACTCACTAGCATACCTGATTACCATATCACAGACTCGGATAGGCTTCACCGCAATTCTGAATGTTGTCTTCATATTCTAAGTGCGCCGATGAGAAAGGGTCGAAAAATTGAAGAGTCCTTTGCCCCTGAGTCTGACACACCATGTCTAACTCATCACCCACCGGAAATGAGCCGCATCCGTGCGTTCCCCGACGGCTGCGGTCTCGAACTTTGTCCGACGGGCCACGGGGTAATTTTACTAGTACCACCTCGGGTAGTTCGGCCGCTCAGATTTATTGTCCTATAAGTTGATGATTGAATGGGCCATTTACCCCTCATGACGGTCTGAGGCAGTCTCAGAGAAGCAATACCCATGCAAAATTGGAGCGCGACAGAACCCGGTCGAGGTTGAGGAATTGAAGACACATATCCAAGCAAAATATTTGAGTTAATATCGTCACCTCGGTTGAGGCTATACTCTATCCAGACGGGCTTATTGTGTTTCTGGGACATGATCCGAAATTGGCAAGTGTAGTGTTTGAGTTTTTTGGCACGTGGCTGTGCGCTTCGTCCGACTTGTGCCCGAGACAATAAGAACTGCTCTCACATCTGTCCATGCTTTACACAGACAAGACAAAAAGATCGGGAAGCAGCTCCCGACCCACGTGAATGACTGACTCTTCAATTATGATCTTGTACGGTCCCTGTCGCATGGACTGGCATTAAATTACATTCCTCTTCCAGAATCTCATCCCAGGGAACGCAATCCGGGGGATCGTTCTTCCGGTACGCCTGAGGTTGTGCTTGCCTCTTTTTGTTCTTGCCCATGGAGACGGCATGGACATGATGGCGACCGGGAAGCTCGTGGATCTTGGCTGACTCACGGCAAGGAGCCGGAATTGCTGCAGGTACCTCCTACACAATAAGTGAATCTAAATGACAAGTCCCGCCCGCCGCCGTATCCGCATTGATACGATCATGGACACGAAACCTGGTTCTTTGTGAAACATCGCACCCTCTCAATTATCTTTCCTTACTGTTGTCACCATGGTGTAACCATGCATATATATATGTGGTGGTGGTTTGACCCACCACCATAAACGAGCACGCCAGTCGTCTCTCCCCCTAAAGAGCTATTGCGACTTATCATCATACTCAACAATGGACTTTCTTTCCACCTTCGTCGTCTCCTTGTCCAATCTCTTCACTGGAGCAGTCGAGGGCGAGTCCTCGATACCGGTCAACGAGAATGATTCACCTAACTATTGCCAATGTGTCGTTGCATGAGCTACCATGTTGTAAGCAATCTCCCTGGATCGTTGGAAGTTCGCAAACTGAACGATGGTCATGCAACAGTTGTAGAATTTCATCATTTACAATTCGCATCCCTCGTATCAGCGATTGGCCTCGCAGCGTTTCGTCTCATCGCATCTCGTCACCACTCTCACCTGGAAATGTACCAGCATACATCTCTTTTTTTTTGTCCCGCACCCACGTGATCGTAATTACTTTCAAGTCACTTTCGTTCGAAAGGCGCTCTCACCTTTTTCTCTCGCAAGATGGACATTTTTTACTGGATCTACTCCCAGTTGTAGGCTATTTATTTTGTTCGGTGGTTGGTCTTGGGTAGTGGAGATTACAGTGGGCAATTCGTCAGGAAGTAGTTGTTGCTTGCTTCGAACACCTTGATGGTCATACACCGTTATTACCTCTTTAGCTTTACCGTTGCTGCATGGGAAACCTCCTCACACTCCTTGTTAAATGTGAAATATCCTTCCTGATGGCCTGATGTTTTGGTGTGATCCTGACTATCAAAAACGCCCAAACTTGCTGCCAGACAGCGTCTTGTAAGCCAACCCCATTCTGTACGCCATATTTCCCCACCACTTTTGCACGGCGCCGATCGTCCCATTCTTAGGGTGCTCGAGGGTGGACAAGGTGATGATGAGCGAAACGGCAACGCCAGACTGCAACGTGGCAGACAGAACGCTTGTTACGCGAGAGTAGCCAGGTTAGTCATGATTCGAAAATTGTTTGACACGCGCGACGTACAATTGTACTGGGTCCACGGGTCACCATGAAAAATATTTCCTCCGAATGTCGCAATTGAAGATGAAACTCACGATCGTCCAAGTGACGCAGTTGACCACTCTCGCTGGAGGAATGGCTCCCTGATCAATAGTAGGGATGTTAGGGCAAGGAGTGTCCACTGAGACTTGAAGATCTGCCATCTGAAGTTGATCAGGTACGCAATCAGCAGGCAAAACGCTCCAGGGAGGAAGAAGTATGCGAATCCTACTCTCCGTGTCGGCCTCCCCTGCGTCCCCACTCGACTTAGAATATCAAGAATGAGCCATACACCGCACTCTTCTTCTGTTTCGGATTGCACATGTCAAGAATGTTGGCAAACAGAGTCCAAGTTTGTACGCCAAGTTGGACCGTCCCGGAGGGGTTCGGGGGGAAGCAATACTTGAGTTCAGAGTTCGCGGTTGGGTAGCGCTGTGCAGTTTTGTGGATGTTTTGCAACTACATGAGCCATTGCCTATCCATCTGACGCTGTCATGGAGTGGTATAGATAAAATAACGAACAATGTTTGTTTGTCTGTGGTCCGACACCGCCCGGGTCACTGGCAGCATTGGCTTGAGTGTCACCACTACTACAGCAGAATCTGAAAACTTTCCAACTTGTCATACGACGTATGTAAGATTTGCGTCCGGAAACATTAAAAGTTTTATTTCCCTTTCAAGTTCTGATAACCCGCTATCGTGGCTCTTTACCAGGTCATCACTCGGGCGCTGCCAGCGCTGTTTCTCTCGTTCCACCACGACTCGGAAATCCGATGGCAGACGATAACTCAGCATCTCGTGATCCCCAACCAACCCGGACCGACGTTACATTCGAGGGCTGCATCACCCTTCCAGCAGAGACAATGTGCCACATTATCCGTTATTTAGGTCCTCAAGATCTGATCCGTCTTCAAGTGGTATGTTCGATCTCCTTTTCTCACCTTCCGTGTGCGTACACCCCTCCAAGATCTGTTTTCTCAATATCGTGTTCAGGTGTCCAAACGCTTCTATGCGATCATACGTGATCCTGTCCTATGGCGAAACCTCTATTCTACCGCCTATCTCCCTCTTCCACCCGGTCCCTTCCCCTGGCAATCTACCCGCTTCTTCCAGCGTTCGCTCGTTCATTCAGCACGCCTCGCACAAACGTGGACCACCGAACCGCTCACACTTATATCAAGCAAAATCTTCACCGGTCCGAGATCGATAGATGACGATCGGTTTCAATGGGTCTGTGGGCGTTGGTTGATCGTGAGCAAGGATATGAGGCAACTTCGCTCACGTGATGTCGAGACGGGCTTGGAACGCGTATTGTGGGACAACGGCTCGTTTGCGTTTTGGGCGACGACCTCGGTGATGATCCCACAAGGGCATCTCATCTTCATCGTCGTTCATCTCAGGAAGGGGCGCCTTGCCGATCCGGTGTATGTATTACCACTTTAAAGGTTACTGTTTTCACCGGACCATGTTACTGATGCACGTTTCTGCTTCCTTGCAGAAAGCTGCTCGAGTTTCTGGTGGACGATGATACAGGGAATTTGGTTGGCCCAGAAATGTTCGATGTGCCGTTCCGGACTTTGCCAAGAGTGTCCTTTATACCACATATCCGAATCGACAGCGGGCATGCGCCATACGTGTATATCTCCCTCGACGCGGCCAGCAAACCCACACACTCTTTGATATTCGACCCACGGTACCGACGGTTCTTCAAGTTTCCCCCCTTTCGAACACAACTGGTAATTCCTTGCAACTACGGGTTGGCCAATAGACACTGACCTTTTTGGGTTTATTTTTGCACATCAGGATTTCCTCGTGAACTATCGCGGGGAATGGTTACCCCATCTCATCGAAGTCCACTTTACACGGACCCATCTCTTCGTACTCTCCCGCGCCTACCTCATCCACGGCCATGTCGGCGAGGTCGAGGTCATCCAGATATTTGCCTTCCCAGATGTCGGTCCCCATCCCGAGTCAAACAGCGACGGCCTCGGGGATCCCCAGCCCCACATCCACGAGCTCCGTCTCACCCACGAGTCATTCACGTGCGACACGCGGTCGACGTGGCTCGCCCCTATCCGCAACGCGATCGTTGACCCCATCACCAAGTCGACGACGCTCCGGTTCATGCAGACGTACGCACCCTTTTGCCCCACCTCCGACGTGCGCGTCCAGGTCGTATGCACAGACTATATCCTCTCTGCACCACCCGCCGCCTCAGAGGAGGAGGAGGGCGATCACGATCACGAGAACGAGAATCTCAATCACAACAACAACAACAGCCTCATCGACAGCGACTTCGACGACACCATCGTCCGCAGCACCGAGCAAGTCCTCCCGATCACCGTCGTCGAGCACGAGATCTTCTCCGTCCAAGGGGAATGGAAGGGCAACCTCGTCGACGCGTCGCACGACGGGTTCGTCCGGGGGCTCTGCATGGTCGGGTTGCGGTCTGGTGGGATGACCACGCCCACGGGCGAGATCTACAAGTTCACCGTGGACGCGACCGGGGAGCGATGTGTCGCTATCGTCGGCGATCCTTCGCCGCCGTGGGTTGACCTTGACACGTCCCGGCACTACGAGTACGCGATGGACGGGATGCGGGGAAAGATTTGGTATACAAAGTGGGACGTGTTGGAGCGGAACTCGGCGGGGGAGCCTGTGGATAGGGACGTGCTCGCCATCGTCGTCGATTTCAAGTAGGGTCGTGCCCCCCCCATCAACTCAACTTTGGGCTCATGGACTGTCACCTGGTGTTTTTGATAAAACCAAAATGAGAAGATTGTCACGGACGCTGAGCCGGTGCGTCATCGGCCGGGGGGTAAAAACCAAAAAAAAAAATCGTTACATGGTACACCGGCAACATACTACGAAAGCAATGACTCTATACTTCAGACTGGTTGGTGCAAAAAAGGGTATATACGACTATAGGGCACATCTGCGTTCCACTTTTATGCTTTCTCGCAGACGACAAACAGTGATCCGTGACCCGCCTGGGTAATCGATTAGACCAAGAATCTAGAGAGGTGTTAGCAAAGAAAAGAGAGGAAAATAAGGCGATGGACATACATCCTAACAAAAAGGTGGTTATCTGCTTGCGAACTTATACGTTCGCAACAGAGCGCTACTATGATCAATGAACGCACGGGACGACATCACAACGCTGAGGCACCTACGTTGGGGACATTATTAACCTACATTGGACAGTCGAATCAGTACAGGCAGTGGATAGACGATGAAACCATACCAGGGTATCATACTCCTTTGGTACCTTACAAATATAAGAACCCGAGGCAATGTAATCGCCTTTTGGAGAATAGGCGACGCAGAACATATCCCGTGGAAAAGAATACCGCGCCACCTCTCTCGCGTTCTCCAAATCCCATACACACACTGTATTTCCTCGCACGCTGGCCAGATAACGTCCATTAGGAGAGACCGACATGCAGATATACGGCCACAAGTGCGGCGCGGTAGCCCCACCCGTACGATCCCGCCAACTCCGTATTTGCGCGCCGGTGCGGGCGTCATACATCATGAACTGCCCATTGGCGAGGTTGTTGGCGACGACGTGCGCGCCGTCCTTGGTCCACTCCAACGAATGCGCCCTGTGCTTGATCTCGATCGCCGGTCGTCCCGTGGCCAACTCCCATATTTGTATACACACGCCACATGCTGCAAGCCGCGTGTCGTCCGGGGAGAATCGCGTGCATCGGGTATTCCCCTTCCGAGGTTCGAGCACGCAAACACAGCTCCCGTCCGTAGTGTCCCTCACCTCCACGCTGTCCGACATGTACTCTCGTTCGAACGCATACGCCAACAAGCGCGTGTCACTGCTGAAATGGACGACGCAGAGACAGCGACTGATTGCGGGTTTGTCAAACATGTGTTCGAGTCGGCGGGTGTTGCTGTCCCAGAGGGAGACTTGACCGCCGTCTCTGTACGTGCCACCTGTGGCGAACTTTTTGCCGTCGTTGGAGACGGCGACGGTGGTGAAGTTGGTGGAGAAACCGCCGCGGATGGCTTCGCCTTCGCGGATTTTCTCCTTGATGTTCCAGATCTGTAACCCTGAGCCAACGACTGCAATCAATCTGGAGCCATCGGGCCAGAAAGCAAGACAAGGTATGGCGGCTTTCTGTTCGGGGATTAGTTCCATGGGTTGATCAGTAGACGGGGCGGGTTGATGATCTGTGGACTGGGAGGACGGCATGGATGAGAGAACGTCGGGGGGTGAGTTGGATGATCAAGGCTACCTGGTAGAGTTTGACCAGGAGCGGATGGATGTGGGTGAACACTGCCACCCCCAAGTCGGATCGCATTACATCATTAACCCTCGGACGCAGCATGATCAATTCGATATTGATTCGCTTTTTTGGCGACCAATTCCCTGAGAATGGACGACAATTAGTAGCGAGGGACAGCCACGACTCGTATCTGTCACAAATGGGGTTCGTCAGACCGTTCTTGTCAGCGAGCACGCACGACGACATTATCGGTACAGCAAGCTGGCAGCTGGCACCCCCGATCAAATAGAGAGAGGCGAGCAGCTTTCCCGTAACGAGCAAGCCAAATCCCGAAAGAAAACCGGAGGATTGTTGCACCTGTCGCGAAAATGGAACCCATCTCACATGGACAAATCGCAAGCAAAAAACGTACCATCTTTTGTTTCATGTCGAAGTGAAAGGCGGACTCGGGGCCAGCACGGCGAAGACACGAGCAAACATGCTGGGCCCAAGGGAGTTTTGGAGCGCTCGTTACCAAACAGCTGGTCGAAGCCGCATAAACCACTCGTTTGAGCCATGACTACCAGAGCTTACCCTGAACTTATTCAAAGATCCATAAACCCGGCCAATTTGGCTCGTTTGCCAAGATGAGTGGCCCACGGATGCCAGCTATGGTCACAGCGTACGATTGTACGACAAGGTGGCAGGCGCAGACTCGGTACCGAGCCTTGTCGTGGCGACTCTTCAACTACTCATATGGATGCGAAGGTCCCGAGAACACGCATCAATTCCACCAACAAGTCTGAGACGGAGAGCCGAACTGGACCGGAGTTACAATTGGACCACCCGTCAGCCGTCTGCGTGAACCATCTGTTCGGAATTCCATGACTGATATTCGATATAGAAAAAACACCACATAGCTCCCAAATGGCAACGAGACTTATTATAGTAGGTCCAAGCAGGTCTACAAGGTCCTAACGAACGATCGCTGGGATGCCCTCAGCCCAACTCGATGCACAGAGGCCGAAGTCGATGACTCGTCCGCGGACCCGCCGAAGGTTGCGATATGGCGCAGCATTCAGGGTGACTCAGTCGCTCGTCAAAGTCTGCTTCCGGGTGCAAACAACGAACGAACGGACGATTCAAGATGAATGTTGGTACGCAGAACCGAACCGTCAGAATGCTCGTCAGGACGAATGACAAGTGTACTCAACTCGATACGAGTCAAGAATACACCACCCGCATTGTCACCGACGAACGTTTATTGCACAACGAGACAGATACCACAGCTTACTTGAAGTGAGTCGCCCATACTAACACCAGACGCATCTTTTTGATCCAAAACAGGAAAAAAAGAAAGTGTCCCCCACTCACCAATCGGTCGTGTGACGCCCCCTCGCGTACACCACGCTAGCCCAAGCCTTATCCCCGACATCGTCCATCGTCTATCGTCCATCATCATCCACACCGACAGACTCTAATCCGGAACTCGAAATCCAGATGCGCATCATGCACGTTTACGTAGGGGCATCTCTCTCTGCAAACAACTGACACAACACCGCTTGACAGCGACAGTTCATGATGTCGTTACCGATATGACGTACACACTCGAAGATCTTGCAACCCCCCCCCCCCCCGCAGCGCCCGGCCGCATCATCAACTTTCACAAGGTTTTTGAAACACATGGCATCTCGGCCCGAAACACCGACGGCCGAGTTACTTGAAGTACCGGTGTCATTTCGATTGCGCAGCAGCTCGCACCGATGACCTTGCCCGAATTTCGAACGTGAACGTGAACGTGGGGGTATGTACGGGCTGCGGATCCGGTTCTCGGTTTCAGAATCTTGTGCCAAGTGCTGCCTCAGCTGACGTTTTTGAAACTCGGTTTTGACAAGCCCTGGTGGTCGTCGGTACATATATATATATACCCTTGGTTCTCTGCTGCGGATGGCAAAAATTTAGGTGCGTTCGAGATATATCGGTTTCTTGTTGGGTTGCTACCCTCAGCACCGGCAATTACTGCAAGGTGTATGCCGACGATGAAAGCCTTGCAGGGACTCGGAGCCCGGAGTGAAATATACGATCGCGGTGATTGATGAGATGGGAAGCGGAATGACAAACGGTCATGCCGATTGCTCCCAGCCTCAGGACCATTCCGAAATGCAAATGACCCATCGTGCGTTTTCACACCAAGACGATCAACATAAACCACAGGAAGAAGTGGCCTCGTGTATGCTTGGTATAGTATAAATGGACTACGTGACAACCAAGATGACAAGACGTGGTAGAACATGGACCTACGTTATGTGGGAATATCATCGCGGGAACAGAATAATAATGGTTAAGCGTCGACAAACTACACTACTAGTTACTACTACTACTCAAACAACAATTGTCCGTGCCTGGTCAATCACACGCGCGCTGCACGGATTTCCCAAGCAAAGAACAAAGAACCTCTAGAGGTATAACGTACTTGAAATCATAGGGTGCGTCCGCGAGGTATGTGGTGCGATAGCAAAACACCTGTGCGATCAGTCCAGCAACGAGATATTGATACAATCATGAGTCGTCACGGCCCGGTGTCCCAGGCTCATCGTCCTTGACAGTGGCTTCCGTGATACCAATCTCGACTACGGGTGGCCCACTCTCATCACTAGGGTGTTTATGTGATGAACCCGGCATCGCGATGAGGACTGCGACAAGCACCGCAGGTGTTGGCGCTGTTGTCGGAGATGAAGAGGATACAGACGGTGTTTGGCCAGCCATGGGCGAGGCAGTCGTAGGCAGTGGTGATGGCGGTGATCGTCCTCTCGTAAAAGGTCGCATGAACCGCGGGGGGCGTGATGAAGGGTCCACGGGATTCTCCGCGGAACCTGGGGGTCCCTGAGAAGATGACGTGGGCTGGTTGACATATGCGGCATAGAAGGGCTAGATAGATTGGGAGAAATGAACGGATCGTTGTCGGTTAAGTTAGCGAAGATGCGCACAGTATACCGCATGGAGCGACTTACGGTAATATCGACCCACTTGCTCTTTTCGTTCACCTCGCCGTCGCCGTCGTCGTCGTTGGAATGTAGGCGGGCTTCCCAAAGCTTTGGTTTCTGGCCGATATCGCGCCTTCGTCTTCCTGATGAGGAGTCATAGTTGTTTGGTAACCAAGTTCCTGTTCGGATTGCCTCCTCGACTAAGCGCTGGTGGCGCCGACGGAGGATCAGACTACGAATGACGATGGCAGAAGAGACGGCGAGAAGAAGGACGAGTGTGGCTATGAGTGCCGAGTACGACACATCCAGTGGAGAAAGAGCGGTGCCAGTGAGGGGATTGTCGGGGGAAGACATGAGGGAGAGGAAGAAAGGAGATTGTTAGTGGCGGTGAAGATAGAGAAGGGTGTTACGTGCTTACCGAGAAAGGTGTAAACTGAGAGCGGAGAGGCGGATATTTGTGAGACGGACATGATGGCACAAAGAGGGGAAGAAGTGCAAGGCGCGCGGTCGATCGTACAGAGAGGAACAGCATGCGATATACAAGTTCCGGAGAGACAGAAAGCGGAGAATGATGAAGGTGTGAGAGAGGAGCACAAGGTCTGTGTGAGAATGGAATGAGACAAAGACGAGCGTGCTCACGATATAAAGTAGCATCGGTGGAAGAGTCGCTGGAACTATCTGATGATGAAGAAGAAGGAGAAGAAGAAGAAGAAGAAGGTGAACTGGCGGGTGAAGTGGAGGTAGAGATGGATGGGGACGAAGACATCCTTGACGGAGGACCGTGAAAACGCGTGAACGCTATTAATATGTGGGTTAAATGCGAAAATTCAATTTATTTAGGTAGGCGCCGAGATTCGTAACCCTAACCTATGATAGATCCAGTCCATGGCTATGCTCGAGGCTCAGCACCGTCCTGTGTCCTCGGCATCATGATGATCATCCATCCCACAGCCAGTTACGGTGACATTTCCGAATCTGACTCACATATCAGTATCGGATTACCAAGACTACCGATGGCCTTGTAGTAATTACCACTGCGTGGTATTTGCGTTGTTCTTTGTCAAACCATCGCACACGCGCAGGTCGGATATACCCTGCTTGCAGCCTAACCAATGCAGGTTTGCTGGAAGAAGGTGGCAATATAAGCCTTCGGGTTCTGCCGGTCGAGGGATTAAACGCGACCAAGTAATGATGCATAATCGCGTGCTCTTGTGATCAGGCTGCCACATGCTGTATTCATTTTCTCGCCAGCTCTGGTTCCATCGCACCTCTTCGATGTGCATTGCTTGCGCCGAAATGAATGATCCAGCTTCGTTCGGCATTTCAAAATACGGTAGGAAATTATGCTTGCATCGATACTGGCGCCCGGTTTCGCCTTGCCACTCCACGCGTGGTGCGACCTCCTCGCGATCCGCCCAGGCCTCAGTCCGCTTTGTTGTACCTGCGTCACCCGATCATTCTGGTGGTAGACATTAATGCTGCGCTGGTTCGCGTGCACTTAATGAATGTGACCTTGCCGATTCGAGCGGACGCATGCAAGGTGCAGGTTCTAGAGCTTAGTTCTTCATGCCAGAGGGTCCGTGCATTGGCACTGCCAAACGTGACACATGGATAGCACGCCTCTCAACGCCGTCCCATTCAAATTTTGACGCCCGGCAGAGGAATTACCTGGGCTTGAAGAGCGCTGTCAAACCGTTACCAGGCGAACGAGGAAAATAGAAATCTTCGCTTGCGTCTACACAGGCTCGTATGCTGCAAGGTAAGTAGCATTAGTAATCCTGATCAAATGTTAGCGTAATACAGTAGAGTAGAATCAAGACCGACGGCGTCCCGTCCAGGCCTAAGGTTTTGAATAGCACTGCCATCTGCTTACACGATACGGTGCCGGAGACAGGGTCCTCGCTTGATCCTCACAAAGATCTAGATGATGCGATCCAGATGCACTACTACGGTGCTTGAGTAGGGAGGTGGCGCGAGCCCCGGCAAACCCGCCGCCCAAGTGTGGTCTGCTCGTCGTCCAGGACACACGCGACGTGTATGGCTCACCAGAGGGACATGTAAAACAAGGCGGGTACTTGGGATATTGCGCAGGGCTAGTCGATGGCCTTTTTTTTTTGCGTACAAAGTACTACCAAGTCCAATTACCATTCGTCCATCAACGCGTTTGTAGCACGTTATGTACCACCCGAGAAAACAAATAAAATAAAGGACCGGATCCTACTTGATCACTGCAAGATAAAGTGCCGTGTTGGTATAAAAATAGGGGGGGCGCGCTGCACGATCTACAAGAAATGATTGGTCGAAGTGTCCATTCCCTTGGCTAACCTGAGCATGACAACGCTGGACGACAGACTCGAAAACTAGCGAGACGAGTCGGTATCGACCGCCATCCCAACATAGCACTGTTCCCCGTCCAACACGACATCGCCAGAGCTTGCCACATCGGACCATTCACGTACCTCGCCGAGCGACCACGACCGCGCATTGATTTGTGTGCTTGTGGAGAGGCAGTGGGAGAGATAGCACTCTTTGAGGGCGTCGTCTCGGGCGGCGCATCGGTGGCGTTGGTGGGTTGGACAAGCGGTCCGGGAGGGTTGGGTACTGGTCGATACCCATGTAGAGCGAGCCACATATGGCGAGATTTGGACAGTGGCGGGCATAGTCGCCGCATCGCAGGTGGATAGCGACGAGTCCGGGGAGCGTAGAGGTGGAGTTGGAGTTGTAGCTGGCGCTGGTGGAGAGGGACGAAACGTAGAGATCGTGTGCGGAGCGTGGTTGGAAGAGTGCAAAGTTGCGCGTGAGCGCTGCATGCACAAGTGGGGACCATGTGGGTCGGCGAGGATGTGTGACGAGGCGAGTGCGTCATACAACGAGAGGATGCGTGGACCGCCAAAGAAGCTACAAGGGTGCGTGGGTGCATGGAAAGAAAGAAAAAAGGAGGGCTTACAAGCGATCAAAGAGGTCGTGCGCAGACGAGTCAATCTCGATGCACTGCGCGTCGACGTGCGAGCTGGGATTGCTCAAAGTCCATCAGGACCGTCCCGTCTGCGTCGTTGGTCGCATTGGCTGAACTGTGGACGTACGGCCATTCAATTGTCATACAGGTTCGGCCTTCTCCATCGCCCGGGCCCGAGGTTGCGGTCATCTCCCTCAGAAGACTGCCCTCACGCATGCCCTTGTGCGTGCTTGCTAGTGCCGTATCATTATTATTTTGGGTCGACTTGTAGTACTCGAGTATCGGTCAAGTCAAGTCAAAACAAGTGTGAACACAACTCCCCATAACACCACCATCGGTGATTAGACCTTGGACCCAACAGCTCGTACTTCTATCCGTGACATACCACCATGCGTGGTCTCTATCCCATAACTCGTCCAAACGAGTCGTTGGCACTCTGCTACTAGTAGGGCAAGACAACCGTCAATGTAGCCAACTTATTTGGTATCCTATTCAAGCAAGACGAAAGAGACAGCAAGACATGGTTTCTCAACCATAATTACGTCCTATCCTTTTCTCCCTCGAAGACCTTTTTGTCTCCATTGCTCGGCTTCCACTCTAGAGATTGAGCACATCCTCCATCTGCTTAACACAATCGCAAAGTTCAACATGGCATGTTGAGCCACCTTTTCTCGTTTCTCGTTAGATGCGGTGCGTCTTTCCCAATGTTGTTGTCTCCAACTTGAAGTCTCACGGGACAGAGTAACGTCCGAGTCGCTTCTGTTGATTGAAAGTCTCCAAGGACATTTTGATTAGATCTATGTGAACATGCCGTTAGAATACGGATCACAAAACCGATACGAACATGCCTCCGCCATGAGAGGGCTTTATCTTTAAGCGAGCTTGTAGCTCCTCCGTGTTTTCGGACGTTTGAAGTAGTACCCGTTGCATAGATAAACCCAGCAGCACCGAATTGCAACAGTCCATGATTCTGAAATCCGTGTGTTTACGTGGTACCGGAACTTGTGCGTTGACGATCACCTTTTTTTTGGACGTTTTCCAAGCGACTCCGGACGCGCTCGAGCGGAGTCGGTTTAGACTCTGCAGGCCTATCACGACGAAATTATCCATCGGTGACCTGATGCCTATCCTGGCACTACGCCTGCACGCTCTCCGTCATGCTTCCGCCAGGCCGCCTGGCAGCCATCGCCCTACGCTCGACCGTGGAGGATGACATGCCCGATTTTAAAGTGGGCGAGGGTAATGTATGACAAGGTCAAAACTGCTTCTGCCTCATCGTCAAAGCCTTCGTCTGACCAGACAGCATCCAGCCCGTGTCCATCAGTCACGACGTGCATTGATTTTGAGGACTTTGAATCCTCGATCTTCTTCCCCCTAGGTTTCCACCCTTTTGGCGCTTGGCCATTCTTTCCACCGCCTTTCTCCCAACAGTGTGTTCCAACCGTAGCGCCCAGTCGCAGTGTATTGCAGTCTGCAGCAGTCACCGTGGAACGAATTTTGCCTTCCAGTCCGCGTTGAAGGCTTTAGTGGGTCATCCTTCTCCGCTGTCAAACGCTTCACTGTGCCTTGTGCGACTAACTATTCACATAATGATGCTGGATTTCCGTAGCATTATGTAAGATGGCGTTATATCGGCAGACACATGTATCATATTGAATAGATCATTGTCAGGAACAGGATAGCATAGTAATGCGAGCTGAAATGAGCTCGCGCGTCCCCGCCCTCAACGAGCTTGCATGTTGTCATGACACCGACAGTATGTAACATATCCAAACGGTTCGAAGCGTCCGAACCTGGGTATGATGAAGTTCCCTAACGAGGTCAGTACCATTCTAGTGGGGTTCTCGAACGAATCATGATAGGCGTTTCGGTTCAGGTCTCAGGTGCTTAGTGTTGTGATCAATGGTGCAAAGATTGACATAAAATGCATCATGATACTGTTACAAGCTCATGGGAACTATCAAAGGGTACAGTCAAAACACTCCATCCACCATTCTCCATGCACAAAATGGCTGAGATCAAATTGTATCATTTAAACACCAATAATGATGGTTGCTGGAGGTAAACAGAGAGTAGATCTCAGGTAGTAGTGTGGTATCCAAAGCATAGGGGCACCAGATGTACTTTGGAGCCAGCCATCATCATGTAGGCTCCATGTGCTTGGATTGCAATGAGGATGCTGAATATTGAAGATGGGTGATGAGGACACTAGATATGGAGGGCAATAGACAGGGGAATATTTGCCCGATTAGCCGCACAAGGGGAAATTCCTTCCATCGATGTGCGAGAGCAAGTGAGCGTCGCGTCTGCAGCTTCAGTTCATCTCGATCAGAAAACCGGAGACACCGACAGAGAATGACCTCGCGTGAACTCGGATAAGTGCTCCGGAAAGGAATCTGGTCGAGAGATCCGACCGGCCCGGGATAGAGTGTTTGCCTTGGGTGCAGTCGCATTATGGTTACGCTAGAGGATAATTGCAAGTCAATCAATCCCTTGATTTGTTTGCTTTGGACTGTGAACCAGCCACGCATATGGCGATCTGCAATGCAAAGTCCCGAAGACAATGGCCACACTTGGGGGAGGCCATCGCGAGGGTGAAACGATCGGTACATGATAATTAACCAACAGGACTTGAATGACGATACAGGCAATACCTATGGGAGGAAACATCGGGTGATGTATAGAGATAATGAAAGGTGTATAATAATAAAGACATGGCCATACTCATGGGGTTGGGAAGGGTAGAATGCTGGGAAGAAGGATGAAAGTGGCTACTTGAACACACAACAATGTATTGAATTCTACACGGTGAAGACACCCAGCTCGATTGCACGCAATGAGTAGGCCCACCTTGGTGGTTAACGGACTAACATTTATGAAGGGATGGATCATCGTCTAGCGATACGCTTGCGCTGTGGGACATCATCTTCTACATCCATCGAGTCACCCGATTGGACGGGTAATTGCACGTGGCCTGCGGAGCGTTGACTTCTTGTCCGTCTCCTGGAATTTCCTGAAGCGGACGTGACTGTCGGAGGAGCGTTGCTGCCGGAGGGCGAGAGCACATCAACTGTCGCCGATGGGGCTGCATCGAGCATCATCATGACCGCATGTCTACGTTTCGCACCCGCTGAAAAGTCAACGTCGGGCAGAGTGGTGACTGTGGGGACACGAAAGAGATTTTCGGAGGGAGAGAGAGGGAAGGAAGTAGGTGATGTCAATGGAGTAGATATAGTGTCGGACAAGTCTTTGCGTGAATTAGGTGGACGTGCTTTAATGATGCGTGGGTTGATGCTTGCAATGGCTGGTCTGGTGGAGGTGATAGTAGGTGATGGGGAAGAAGGCTGATGTGGCAGATTAATGTTATTCGACAAGACAGGGGAATGCGGTGTGAGCGGAGCAGGTACTAGCTGGGCTGGGGTGAGTCATCTAACGAGGTGTTCAGTGAATGGTATCTTACAGGGCCATCGTCTGGTCTGTAAGGGGTGGATGTTGACTGGGATGGTTTCGGAGACGAGTGAGAAGGGAACTGGTGAGTGTCTTTGCGTATATCTGAGCGAGTGGGTAGCGGAGTGACTCTCGAACGTTCGCGTTCCTTTTCGCGTTCCTCATCTTCGTCCTCTTCTTCCTCTCTCGACTTGACCGCATCCATTCTTGCCTCTATCCAATCCAAAATCCGACCGACCGTCATTTCGCCGCTGTGCGCATTAGGGTCGGAAGGAGCGATGCCACCCACGGAGACGCTCTGCTGGATCATGATCATCAGATCCTGGCAGGCTGCTGCATAACCGGCATTGTAGGCCCGCTTTGATGCATGTCGCGAGGATCTGTAGAGGGTTGTGATGCTGAGTGCAGCAGCTGTGGAAAGGGAGTATGAGCGGGGATTGGTATAGACGTGTGGGACGAACCTTTGAAATTGTTGAGAAGTTCTTTCTCCGCCTTTTCAAAGTTGGACGCTGGGAGAGACTTTGCGAGTCCGTTCAAGTCGAGAGATTCCATCGTCGTCGTCGTTGTTGTTGTTGTCGGGGTTCGCTGGGCTGAGGCGAAAAGAACCGGATTAATTGAGATATGGATTAGCTAATAATCTGTGTAAATTAAATTTGTCCGATTTTCAATAAAAGTTTAGCGTGGGGTCGTTTTGTAATCGCACAATGAACCTTTGCAGTGGGTCGAGTCTGCTTGACCTGTCCGACTCGTGCATTCGTGCGACATGGGCTGCGTTCGCTCCCGCTGTCTTTGTCGCTGTTCTCTGTCTCTTTTCCATTCCCCTTCCACTTCCCGCCTTCGCGAGAAAACTCAGGTCGCCATTTAACCAGTTTATTACCCTGCGTGAGGTAGAGGCCTTGGACGCTGAAGAACCCATTCCAGACGATGCACCTGGTGCAGTACCTCTTTGGCGCACTATCGCACTTGCGTTCGTCGCACTCGTGCAAGCGCTAATCTGGCTGGCCGCTGGCGCATACATGCTCATTACTCACGAATATGACACCTGGAGGGGTGTATGCGCCGTTTTGATCGGGTCTACTTGGGTCTACGGCGTCTCCAAACCCGTTTTTTGGCCCAAGCCTACCGCGCACTTGGATCTTTACTGGTTATATCTTGCTCATCTCGTCTTCGGCGTTCTCCTCCTCGGTGGTACTGTCTATGATCATCAAATTTTCCACGTGCCTTTGGGACCCCGCATGGAGCTCGCAGCCCTGATATTCAACTTGGTCGCCGTCTTCGTCGAACTGGCACTCGTCTCAACAATGCCAATGGAGTTGCCAAGCAGTCGCATTAATAAGGAAGACATCGTGCGTCTCACCCGATCTCTCTCTCTCGCACCACTGACCTGTATATATGCGTCCAGTCTGTAAAGTATTCCCCAGAAGACTATGTCACCATCCTCCAATGGATTACCTTCAGCTGGGTTTATCCCCTCATCAAACGTGGTACCAGTTCGACCCTGAATGAAGAAGACGTTTGGAATCTCAGTCCAACGTCGCAATCTCGCCCCGTCTTCACAAAGTTCACTACCATCAAGTAAGTTTATTACTTGTCTCCATCTGCAACGACGTTTCACTGGCATCTCAGGGGTACATCGCTTCTTCGCCGCCTTTTTTGGGCAAACTCGTTGGATATCATGTGAGCATTCCGTATCCCATACTCATTCCGGTGAGTCAGTGAACCTTATGTTTTCCACTGGCAGTGTCGACTTCTGCCTGACGTTTGTCGGTGTTGTGTTCAATTATGCGTCTCCGTTTTTCCTCAAGTGAGTGTGTCTCGCGTAAAAGCGTTTTCGACTGAATTTGTCCTCCAGAGTCATCCTTGATTCCGTTGAAGTTGACGCTACCGAGGAACAGCGCGCACAAGCATACCTGTATGCTTTCTTGGCATTCCTTTGCACGATACTCAAGGTTCATGTCTCTCTTCCACGTCTAATGCATATAATCATCCCAAATGCAGGCTGAAGCAGAAGTCCAACATCTCTGGTATGGCAGACGTGCTGCCACCCGCATGCGTATAGAGCTCATGGCCGCCGTTTACGACAAAGCGCTCAAGCGCAAGGACTATTCAGGCATCGTCGACAAAGACAAACTAAAGGCGGACGCAGACAAGAAAGCAGGCATTGCGCCTTCTGAGAACCCGTCTGCAGACGATCCCAAAGCAGGCGCTGATGTTGGTAAAATCGTCAATTTGATGGCTGTTGATGCAAATAGGATTGCCATGATGGTTGCGGGAATGTACTTCATTTACGGAGGTGAGTTCATCGATTACGTCGTAAGCTACTGACGCAACGACCATCATTCAGGCCCTTTGGAAATCATCATTGCCTCAGTATTTTTGTACAAGTATGTATCTCTTTTGTATCCTGCAGGTCCTGAGCTCAACTTGTACGTCCAAGCCTCCTGGGCATCTCCGCCTTTGCAGGATTCATCGTCTTGCTGGTCGGATGGCCTCTGAATAGCTATGTTATGAAGCGTAGCATCCGTATCCAGAAAGGCGTTTCTTCATCCCGTGACAAACGTATGGCCGTTCTGAACGAACTCATCGGTGCCGTGAAATTCATCAAATTCTTTGCCTGGGAGGAGCGATGGATTGACCGGGCGATGGATGCAAGAGGCGTTGAAATGGATTGGATTGTCAAGTGTATGTTACGTTTTCTTCCCGTGCCTATGCCAGGTGATTGATGCAATCTTTTGATTTTCCCAATCACTCAGCCCGTCTCAACTCGGTCATGTTTGCTACTCTCTGGAATTCGGCACCTATTCTCGTCTCCCTCATCTCGTTCTTTGCGTACGTGTACCAGGGCAACAAGCTGACAGTTTCGACCGCATTCACTTCGATTGCATTGTTTAACATGATTCGGTATGATGTTCACTTTACATTCCCATATTCTTATCAACTCTTAACAGCCAGCCCTTGAATATCATTCCCGCTTGGATAGTACAAATACTTCAGGTAAGCCCGTGACCCCACTTATCAATGGGCGTCTCATTCATCCGTTTGTATCTTCAGACCGGTGTCGCGCTAAAGCGAATCGAGAAGTACCTCGAAGAGGAGGAGGTGACGGAACAAGTGTCCACTATAAAGCGTGGCCAACTTCCTACGGATTCCCTCGCTGCCGACGAGGGTCTTGCGATTGAGGGTGGCACGTTCAAGTGGAATGAGGTGCCGGAGGATAAGGATACGGACAAGGGCAAGAAAGATGGGAATACTAAGAATGGGAAGTCGAACACGAATCACAGTCGGAATCCAACCGATGAAACGGATACGGCTGTTGACGCCGAGAGCTTGTCTGGCAGGTCTGGGCTCGAGGATCACAAGTTTGAACTGAAAGACATTTCGGTACGATTCCCTGAAGGCGAACTGACGCTCATCACCGGTCCAACTGCGAGCGGCAAGTCTGCGTTACTGGTGAGTTTTTGTTCTCGAGAGGTGGCCATCATGCCTACTTGACTGTTGTCTAGCTGGCACTCTTGGGTGAAATGACGATCACCAATGGAAAGCTGATCATGTCCAAGAATGCTTCCAATATCGATGAACACGGCAACATGCATGCTCTCTCATACGCTGCACAATCACCTTGGTTGCGACACCAATCAATCAGGGACAATATATTGTTTGGATACCCTTACGACGAGGAGAGATATAATGCTGTCGTGGAATGTTGCGCCCTGAAGCCTGATTTGGATATTTTCGAGGATGGAGACCAGACGGAGATCGGCGCGAGGTGGGTTTTATTCAAAGGAATGCTTGCGATATTCTGATCAGTATCATAGGGGTGTGAGTCTGTCTGGCGGTCAAAAGGCTCGGTAAGCTTAGGGAAGTGTATGGACATTGGAGGTACGCTAATTGTCGTTTCCAGTGTCGCGCTTGCTCGCGCTGTCTATGCTCGCACAAAATATGTATTGCTGGATGATCCCTTGAGTGCTGTCGTATGCCCATCAGTCCTCTCATCGTGACGGCTTGCTGATCGCGGTATGGCTTACAGGACAGCTATACTGCGAGGTTCTTGTACGAAAAGCTCTTGCGCGGGCCTCTCCTTGCCAATCGTACGGTGGTGAGTTCTAGTTCTTTTTGGACTCAAACGTGTACTTGATTTACAAATATGTTTAGATCCTGGTCACACACCATGTTGAACTCGTCTTGCCGGGAGCCCATTACATAGTGCGAATGCTTGATGGACGGATCGATACCCAAGGGACAGTAAAGGATTTGCGCGCCCAGGGTGTTTTGGAATATATCACTCAGGATGCAGAAGCAGATGTGAAGCAGGAAGGGCCCGTAACTGCGAGCGAGGCGGCGCCTGTAGATGAAGCGCCAGCGGAGCCTGCCTCGGATGGGTCGAAGAAACCGAGGAAACTGATCAAGGACGAGCATAGGGAGAGCGGCGGTGTTAAATGGTCGGTTTACAACGCATATCTAAAAGCCTCGTATGTCGCATTTCCCCGTTAACTCAAGGTAGAGGCGACTCACATGGCGAATGCCCAGGTCGTATTGGACATGGCTCATATTGAGTATGTTGATCATTTGTTCGCAGAGTATGGGGGTCATCGAGAAGCTTTGGATTCGGGCGAGTGCTTTTAACTGAGAAGTTGTTTCGGATACTAATGACATGTGTAGGAATGGGGTCAAGCATACGCGAACAGCACAACAGCCGCGCCTTATTCCATCGCCTCGACCGTCTTGACGGAGAACGAGGCATTGATGAATGGGTTCATTCCCTCACACGACAGGGGGCATTACTCAAATCCCTATTACCACATTCAGGCCTCTCAAAAAATATTGTGGTTTACTCTTCCCGATGCGAACGAAGACCCGCTGTTCTACGTCGGTGTCTACGGAGCGATTGGTTTCTTAACGGCGCTTATCAGCATCTTGTCGATGGTAGTACAGTACACGGGTGCATTGAGGGCGTCGAGGCTGATTTTCAAGCGGCTGTTGGTAGGCGTGGTGAGAGCTACGATGCGCTGGCACGATGTCACACCCCAAGGTGAGTGCTCAAAGATCGACCTGGTTGATTTCGTGGATTAACTCATGGGCGGCGCGATAGGGCGTATGTTGAATAGGTTTGGCAAGGATATCGAGACAATAGACAATAACTTGGCGAGTTCGTTGTCGGCTGTGAACTCCTCTTTGGCTACATTCGCTGCTGCAATTATCACCGTTGCGTACGTTGCTCTCTTGTTTACTCCATGATGAGACTCATCGTATCGCGGCTCGTAGGGTTATATTCCCCTGGTTCTTGATCCCCGCGACCATTATCGGTTTCTTCTACCGCCAGCTGGCTATTGGGTATTTGCACACGGGCCGTGATCTCCGACGCATGGAGTCCAACTCTCGATCACCGATTTTCTCTGGCTTCTCAGAATTGTTAGAGGGTATAGTGACCGTTCGTGCATTCTCGGCAGAGCGTCGGTTTTTGGACGATTTGCATAGTAAGATCGATGTCACGACAAAGGTGGGTGTTTCCTAATCTATTTTTCGTTCTAATTGACGCTTGTATGTATAGATGTGGTACAATTTCTGGATGACCAACCGATGGTTGTTGCTCAATTTTGACACCCTCGGTGGTCTGGCAGTCTTAATAACAACTTTGTTTGCACTTTCCGGATACGTCTCATCGGGTACCGCTGGTCTGTGTATTACGAGTGCGATGTCATTCACGATGAGCGTATATTGGGCGTGTCGGTTCTGGACCGCTCTCGAACTTGATTTGAAGTACGCTATCCTATCTATTCTAGGTGTTCTGTTTGACCAAGTTTTTTTCCAATCAGCTCTGTGGAGCGCGTTGTCGAGTATCTTGATCTCCCCCAAGAACCTCCAGCCATCATCGAAACGAACCGTCCACCTGCGTACTGGCCCTCGAGCTCGAGCTCAAACCCGTTGATCAGTGTCGAGGATTTGGTAATCAAGTACGCGCCAGAGCTTCCGCCGGTGTTGAAGAGCGTCTCGTTCCAGCTCAATGCGAGGGAGCGGATAGGTCTCTTGGGAAGGACGGGTAGTGGCAAGTCGACGTTGGCCATGAGTATCCTGAAATTCGTGGATCCAGTACAGGGAAGGATCATGATTGATGGGATCGACATTTCCAAGATTGGTATTCATGATTTGAGATCACGCTTGGTGAGTGTCTGGGGTGTTTGCATGACGAACTTAAGGCTGACTTGGATATTAGACGTTCATTCCTCAGGATGCAACCCTCTTTTCCGGGACGTTGAGAGATAACTTGGATCCCTTCGGTGGGTCCTAGGTGCAGATCGACGAGTTGCTGGTATTCATACTTTATCTCGCAGATGAACACGACGATGCAGAATGCTTGGATGTTCTTTACCGCGTTCAAATGCTCAGTCAAAGCGCGTACCAGTCGCAACGTAACTCTCAAACCCCTAGTAGAGAATCAACGCCGTTCGAGGACGGTGTTTCCTCTGCAGTCTCGACCACTGTGACCGAGGTTGATGTCAAGACAACCATTACGCTTGATACCCAGGTCTCTGCGGGTGGTACCAACTTTTCGCAAGGTCAACGACAGCTGATTGCGATGGCACGGGCATTATTGAGACGGAGCTCGATCGTCGTACTTGACGAGGCGACGAGCAGTATCGATTTCGATACGGATGCCAAGATCCAGGCGACAATTAGGGAGGAGTTTGGGGATTCGTTGTTGTTGACAGGTATATCCATCTTTTGACGTTTGTGTGTGTGTTGACGAGGTCATTTGGTATAGTGGCGCATAGGTTGAGGACGGTGATCGATTACGATCGGCTGATCGTGCTGGACAAGGGTGAAGTACGTCACGCGTTGATGACCGAACGTGTTTCTGGTACTGAGATGCTTTATCACACACAGGTTGCCGAGTTTGACACGCCTCTAAACTTGATTCAGAAAGAGGATGGGATATTCAGAAACATGTGTCTCAAGAGCGGGACGTATGCAGAGTTGGAGAGTGCGGCGAGGGCAAAGGCGGAGAGGGATGGTTTGCAACAACCCGAGTAGAGGTTAGGGTTGCTCGTACTGTGCTTTCGTGTAGATGCTTTCATGTTCTTGCAATCATATAAAATTCGGAATGTACAGATAGCTTTTCTCACCAAAACGTCTAGTTGGTTGCCACGGTTGTTCCTACAAAATATCCATGGTGATTCGAGATGCAACCCGTTGACAGGCGACCCCATGCCTTTCATTGGCAGAGGCTTGTTTCTCACCGCCCAAGGTGGGTACTACCGTGCTCCTAGACCGTGCTCCTAGATATCCAGCTCATACTAGCCTAGACTCTGATCGAGACTACGAATCAGGCGTGGGTGGAGGTGTGTACTTCAAGTTTATTCTCAAACCAATCGCGGCATGATCAGCCTCCGCTCATCGTGCCAGCGGACTTCGGAGGCAATTCAACAACCAAGTATTCCTTTTGTGGATTGAAATCTACATGTTGTAGGTTGGGCTGAGCTCGCGAATTGACTCGCTTAAGGGATGGCGTTTCGCTGTGCTGCACGCTGTTCAAACTGCGGTAGGGATATACGTCGTCTCTCCCTGCTCAAACACCCACCCAGGCATCGGTTTCGGGTTCCTCCAATTGACCCATCTCGAGACGAATCATTCAACGCTCAAACCCCATAGAATTCTGTCTCGTCAACTAATCGCAGACATGACTGAAGCGTATGCTTCGTTTCACGTCGTCGCAGTGGTCGCTACGGATTAACCGTGACATCGTCGTCCGTAGATGTGCTGGTACAACCTGCGACGACGGAAGCGAACTCGTCCAACACAGGCAGAGTATCTCCCTTACTCTCGTCTTCATTATCGCACGACTGATCAGGCCATGTGTATGTTCCACAGTGGTTCTCCAGGACAATAGCCGGACCTTTCGTTACTGGTGCTATAGTCACCACGTATTGCTCGTCGCAGTCCATATCGTGCTCGTGGGGATGTTGTTCACCCACCCGGAACATCGATTCACTGTCTCGGTCAACAATACTACTGCTACTATCCTACTAAAGGCATCTCTTCAGGGATTTTATTCGGTATGTTTTTTGTCCGCTCGTTCAACGACCATGTAGTCATGCGACAACCCTACCGCGAAAAGATATACACCACAATGCTAGTTCTGATCACAAGACGTCTCGCGATATCCGCCGCCATGTCAAAACGACAAACGCTCACGGCCGTGCACGATATATGCGGCGCGTGGAACGGGATCGGGGCTGCGATCAACACATTGTGGCAGCAAACCAAAATCGTGTCAGCCCCAGCGGCGATCTCGATCACGTTGCTATACCTCGGCTGCATCTCCTGCCTGCACATCATCTCCTCGTCCGTCATCCAGTTCGAAGCCTTCGATAATACCGTCACGAGCGTTGTTCCGTCCACGCTTGCGTGGCCTTCTCCGTCGGTTAACCTCTCTGCGCTCACTTGGGGGACGATTTCCCCCTTGCTGACGTTGTGGCCATTGTTCTCGACTGCCAAGGGGTTGAGTGGAAGCACTCTGAATGATGTACTGTCGTCTGGTTACACGTACACCGGGGCCGTCGTAAACGCAACTACGCTCACTGCCCAGTGTGGTCTCCTTTCAAACCTTTCGGTTGGCGTATTGAATGCCACTTTGGGTAGCAGCTTTAACGTCGATGTCAGCGGGCTGGGTGAGGTTGTGCTACCGGTATCAGGTATGAGAGTTTCCAAGAATTTTATGATGCATACCTGTTTCCTCAATATGTTCAACTAGAGGGAGTGAACTCTGTGTTCTTTATCAACCTACCTGGCTCAGAGTCTACAAATGTAAAGTATTTTCCTTGGCTGTTTTGTGGACTTTGGTTGAACTTTGTATAGGGGATCAACAACTATGTCATTTATCAGGCTGCTACCCTAATGGACCTAGGGAATCTGACTCGTGATGTTGTCCAGGTTATCGTCAATAGCTCAGCTCGGAGTACAGGTAAGATTCAAGAAATCCTTGTGCATGCTCTGGCTTATTTGTGGTCAACTATAATAGGAGTTTCTGGCAATCTTTTATTCACATCATATTATGTGGCATGCACTCTAAGTGCAACATCAGAGAAACTCTATCTTCCTATGCAGAATGGAAGAGCTCAGGATATATCTCTATCTATTGGTTCTCAATCTGATCCCTGGACTGTCTGGTCACCTACCCCAACTACAAATTTGACTCGGAGGTATGTGTAATCTTGTTCGCCTTGTATTCTCTCCCAGTTGGTTGATATCAAACAGTTCAACACTGCTCAGGAGGAACTCTATTCTGTCACTGAATATTCAAATGGTCCTCAATTTTGTCAAGAAGTGCAAGTTCCTCCTGTATATGGAGAGTGCCAATATATGTCAATGGCTGATGTGTAAGTCCCAATATTCCCCAGAATATCTGCCAGGTAATTTACTTTAAGTAGATACATAAATCATTTGCTGGGCATTCAATGGATCTGGGAATTAACTTTAACTACTGGAACACCATTATCACTGGTTGTTCTTGGTCAGAAAGAAATGGAAAATGTTGTTGCACAACTTGCAGCTACATTCATATGGTTAGGTATGTGTTAATTAAGTCTAAGGATATATTTTATTCATCATGGTTGTATAACTAACAGCATATACAGCAGGAGCTGAAAGTGGAGGATTCTTGCAGGCCCAGGGGGAGAGCTCAATAAGTAATACTGTTCTTGAGCTTAGATTGAATGTATGTTCTATCTTACTCTGTTCAAATATTGATTCTTAGATTCTTTGCGGGTGAATACCATTCCAGTAAGTCTTTAATAATATGTCTAGACCATACTATAACTACTTGCAGGTTGTCATTGGTTTGGCTACTGCAGTCATCCTCTTGGTGATTATTGCCTGGATGTTTCATGGTTCTCATTCAGCACAGTTCAAGACTTCAGTCACCAGTTCTGGTATTTTGGAGCTAACATGGATTTCTGCCCACTCTACTGTCTTGCAAGATCTCATGAAGGCAGCTAATTGCCCCATACCTGATCAGCTCAGGCTGAGAGGAATGAAGGCTGAGCTTTGTCTTGCCAACCTGGCATCCAAGCCAGTCACATTTCAAGAATATAATAATAAGAACATTCAGTCAAAGTCTAGTGATTATGCTCAGGCTCTCCATTGGCAGAAATTTTCTAAAGGTTTGTTCTGGTGTATAATTCAGTCATGTATACTAATGGAATGAATTTTGGCTTTTTGTTAGGAAATCTGCCCACCTACACCTTATGTTATATCCTTCATATCATCCTTCTGGCACTCCATGTGGCCTTGGTCATTCTCTTGAAGTATCATCCAGAGCACAACATTATAATGGTGTCAGATAACCTCTGGATTACAACTACTTTGAGTTTGTCTCTCCAGGCATTCTATGCTGTGGGTTCTCCACTTTTCATATTTTATCACAACATGATTGCTTAATACTTTAATTTATTTAGCTGTATACCACTGGACTGGTGTTTGTCATCCAGCAACTTGCATTGTCCACTATGTCCATGCAGTGGCATTATCTAACAGCAGTGCATGATACCTCCCAAGCATGGACTGGATTTGGAGCCTCTGTTTGTGCCCTTTGGCAACAAATGAAGACAGCATCCTCTCTCTGGACAATACTGGGTGTGACAACCTACCTTGCATGTGTTTCTGTTCTTCATATTGCCTCTACCACCATCATGGAGTTCACTGCCTTCAATAGCACCTCACACATCCCTGTTCAACCTACAGTGACTTGGCCAAACAGTACTGTTCTTAGACATGGATCTTGGGCAGGACCAAAACAAATTGTAACACCAAGTAGTCTGTTACAAAATATGGGGACTGTTGGTTTGCTCAACAACACTATCTATGACATTGTGAACAAAACTGATACTGCTCTTACAACTGCAATTGTAAATGCAACTTCTCTTCAAGCCAAATGTAGTCTGCTATCAAACCTCACATTTTCTAACTCTGGAGTCATACCAACTTTCAATTTCTCTGTTGATGGCCTTGGCAATACAAGCTTGTTTGGAAGTGGGTTTCTTGATTTTCAATGTATATTGATTTATGTGATTGTTAAAAAATTTATAGCCTCAGCTTTTCAGAGTGCAAGAAATCAAATTGTCTTCCTTGTATATGATCCAAGTCTGGTAAGCACTTGTTGTCTCATTATAGTTACAGAAACTCATTGTATCCCTGCTAGGTCTCCACTACTAGATGTCCATCATGTGATCAATATCTGTTCTTTCTGATCACAACAAACATTAAGCTGGATCCATCAATTGGCAACAAAACCATGGGTCTGGATGTTAATATTGCAAAAAGTATGCCATAAGCCAGGATAATTATATGACCATGAAATTTACTATTTTATAGATGGTGGCTCTCCAATAATGGGCTATGTAGCAGCATGCTCTTTATTACCATAAGCAGGCTATGGAACTTTGAACCTTCAGACTGGTGCACTCATTTCTGTTCCAACCCAAGTAGCACCCCAATCCTGGGAACTATGGTCTCCTGGAAAAGCAGGGTCTTCAGACATTATATTTACTGTAAGATAATCTCTTCTTATTCAAAGATTATTTTATGATCTTGCTGGACAGACTAGTTCCATTTATGAAAACACTGCATTTGGAATCTGTCCCCAAAATGGATTTGTGGGATGCTCAATGTGGAAGTATGTTCACCATCTATCTGATTGGCATTAATCAACAATACTCAACTATTATTCTAAATAGTGCTTCACTTCTAGAGCAAAACAGTTCCCTATATACTGTTACTCCAAATCAGATACAACAGGTTATTGAAAACTCTGTGGCAGCCATGATTTGGATAGGTATGTACTACTAGTAGTATACTTGATTTAACATCACAATCAAATTACCACTGTTTCAGGAGGTAAAATTGGACCAAGTCAAGAAGGGTTTCAATGGACCATTGGTGAAAGCCAGGTTACACAAGTAATTACTGAATGGAGGCTGAATGTAAGTGTAGTAACTATTTTAGGTGAAACCTTATTGCTAATGCTAAGACTTTGATAGATCAATGAAGTTCCAGTAAATTCCCTATCTATTTCAATGTTGGCCAAGATCTCATTGCTGCTTAGGTCATATTTGCCTCAGTGGCATCACTGATATTGTTCATTATGGTCTACTGCTTTATTGGACTTTCTTCAAGAATAACACACCCTCATGTTACTGTTACTGGTGTTAGTGTCCTAGAGACACTCTGGATTGCAGCATATTCTTGGGCTCTGTGCAAGTACATGGGAGAAGTCAATGATCCATCATTGGACAATCTATGAAAGGCAGGCATGCTACAAATATGTCTTGAAGATATTCAAGGCATTTAAATTATTATGTATATGCAAGAGAATACACAATTTCTTGTTTTTATTTTTATATGGGGTAGTCTGTCACCATCAGCTTCTGATATGTGTAATCTTGTTGGTTTCAGTAATTGACAATGTTTCTGTTGTAAATATTGTCTTATCAGATAGGAATCTGATATAAAGCCAACTTGAATGCAGCTGGTTTGCCAAATTATGAAAGAAGCTTGTCAGAATTATACCTGGTCTCACATTTGGCAAGATTCCTAGATGAGAAATTCATCAAAAAGCCACAATGAAATGTAACATTTGATGCCAACATGATACATACCTCAACCCTGCCTAATAGCCATGTTTGACCCAGGGGCTTCACCTTTGACATTGGGATTGCCATCTTCAGTACAGAAGTTTAGTCAACACATTGTTGGTGCAAGACATAGCATCAATAGTTCAGAATTTTGTGGTTCAGTACATGGTGAAGAAGGATCCTAATGAGTCACCATCAATGCCATCATCCTCTCCTAGATATGATTGAGACACATATTTGGACTATCTTGCCTGATTCCAGGGCTACAAGAAAGGGCAGTTTTGCATGAACTTAGGACCTTTAAGTCTCCAGGGACAAAAACAATGACTTGAAACTTAAGTGAATGTATTATTTGATCAGAATGAGCATGAGGGGTATCCAACTAATGTGGCCAGAAACTCTCACTTGTACATCTCAAGGCATGACTGAATTCACGAGATATGGCTTGGGCAGCTCAGAATTTCCCATAAGCAAAGATATCTTACTCTACACAATTACTCACTGTCATATTAAAGTCTGGAGAAACATTAGGGTGGCAGGGTTAAAGGATGAGCAAGAGGTCTGCATAATTGATAAATTTCTCAAACTGGAGCTGCAGAAAAGAGCAGCTGTCATGCATAGACAATATTCTTGTTAGTGAAATACTCCAAAAGAAAATAATGGCTATAGACCTAAAATTCATCATGTCTACTAGTAAAAATGTGAACTCTCAGGCAGAATGTGATGGTCAAATGTGCATGACATTTCATACATGTACACATACAGTATCATTGAATGGTTTTGCTGGCATGGGAATACACCATTTATGCTTCTTTGGAGATGTTACTATTAACCAGGGGCACATCATTCTCATCCCCAATCCACTCATATTGTTGCTGAGGGCTGTTTCAATTTTCAAACCAAGGAAGAACACAATAATGTGTTGAAACAGTTAGTACTTACTATTGTTAAGTGTGACTGACATCCATTAAGATAAAGTCATTAGCATGACTGACTAATGTCAATTATGTAATGACCAATCCCTTGTCTAGGACTAGTTGTTGGTCAAGGGCTTCTAGAGGTATGAGTGTAATGAGTGCAAGAATAATGACAAGGCAATGGATTACAAGAGTGGCAATAGATGGAGCATGGACTAGAACAAGAGCAATAACAAGAGTTAGAAGGGGAACAAGGATAAGGCCACTAGGGCCATAGCAAGGGAAGGACAAGAGGGAACAAGGGAGAGCAAGAGAGAACTGGGGGAACAATGAGAGAATAAGACTGAGGGAAAGGGAGCACTGAAGGTGCACCATTACAATATATACTGTCCTAGGGTTTGTATCTATGTATACTAGATCTATAGATATGCTATGCTAAGTGAGTCATAAGGAGTCATAGATAAGGAGAACATGAGAGAACCATGTGTATCAGTATAGCCATGGGATGGCAGAAAAGCAATGCATGCAGCAAAGGCATGGATCAGTACAGCCTTGCAATGGAAGTGCTGCATACATGAGGGGAACATGTGGTGAGGTGAGATGACAAGAGACCTGAGTCATGATTAATGCCAAGAGGAAGGATCTGGATTCAAGGTGGCAATGCATACTGTGAAGGGATCAAGGTCTTTCACCAGGCTAGTGGCGATGTTGCTGATGTAAGCTGTGGGTGTGCAGTGACTGTAACAGTTACTAGTCAAAACAAACCAAGTGGACTAGCATTGCACTTGTTAGCAAGATGCAAGTATGATTGCTAGAAGTTCTTGGGGAACTTATGCTTGGCAATCAATGGCTGTTACAGAAGTCATCATCCATGTGGAACAAGACAAAAGAGGTAAAGATAATATAACTAAAGAGGGAATAGGGAGGAAAACCATAACAGAATGTATGAACAGGAATCCATCCAATGACTTTATCACTGTTCAAAAATGACATCCTATTCATGTTGATGATAACACCTGCAAGATCATGTTCTGCAGGATGGGGTTGGTCAGATACATATAAACCTGCTCTGAGTTCCATGGATCCTGGGTGGACTTGAGTTATTAAAGTTTGGTTCAGTTTGTGCTTGTGCCACTTACTCTCAAGAGGGAGAAATGGCCCTTTGGCCAAATAGTAGAATTCAGAGTGATGGCCATTGCTAGAAATGGGGTCTTTTGATCAGATGAGTTGGATGTTATATATACATCAAATCATTACAATTGTATGATGGAGTGAACTTTGGATATGCTGCTGTGTGGGTAAGGTATTACTGATAATAGTTCATAATCCATTTAAGACACTTTTCTAGTTCTGAACTATGTATAAGTCTAGCTCCCTAGTTTACCAGTCTTTTCACACAAGGATGAGGTACTTCATGTTCCACTCAATGTAGCAGGTATACACTGTCATCCTTGTCTAATTCTCTTGAAATAATGATGACAAGGGATAGATTTTAAAAAAGCTGAAACAAGTATCAACATGTAAAAAACAAATTTAGGGGTGGCATATGATGGATTCCATTCTATTGTTCTTGTGCTTGTCTTGGTACAACTGACCTATGTAACCAGGTGTAACAAGCATCAATAATCAATGAAAGACACATAATGTGAAAGCACTGCACATTTTTTCATTCCAAGAAAGGCTCATTCTCTCCCTCAGGGACTCCAGAGCTTCTGATATCACCAAGACATATCTCAAACATGCACACCTTTCGGAGATGATCCAATGAGGGATCATCAACATTTGCCATGTGCTCACAAATGGTCTTGGAATGTACCATAATCCAAATGGTCTCCAAAACACTGAGTCCAGTGATACTAGAACAGGGCCTGGAGGAGGTCTTGATGAGGTAAAACACCAATATGAACATGATCAGGGATGCTGTGAATGCAAACACAATCTTGAGGAAAGTAAGATTTAGATCAGCATGTGTAATAGTGACACCCACTGGGACTTCATTCAACTGGGGGATTTACACATCAGTAAGGATCTTGTATGAACCATATACTGAAATTGAGCCTCCACAGGGTGGTCACTTGTGTAACTTGACTTTCCCCAACTGTCCTGTCAAACCCTCCTTGAGATGACCCCAATTGACCTCCTGGTTTGTAGTTGTGAGACAAGACACATGGATTATTTTGAAATGGATCAACTCATACCTATCCAAATTAAAATTGCCACACTCTCACTTATAACCTGCTCCAACTGGAATGGGGTAAGTGTATAAAGGGAACTATTTTGTGCTGGAATTGATGCACTGTCATTAATACATAGTATATTAGCAATGGGAGTATACCAAATTGTCAATAAATAAACATACTTGATACAACCCACAGACCTATTTTGGAGACAAATGCCAAATTCAGAGTTAGAAAACATGGGTTCAAGCTATTAATCTGAAATAAGCAACCAGTGTTATATATGAAACATGTATATCTTACAGGTGATATTAATGCAGCAGACTCATTGCCATTTATTGCTAGAGACCATAATTCCCAGGATTGTAAACTTGAACCTTCTTGATCTGGACTTGAACTCAAAGTGCCAGCCTGAAGATCCAAGGTGGCATTCACAGTTTGTGATGATAGAGAGCATCCTGCAAGATAGGCCATTACTGGAGGATCATCATCTATAGATTAGTGAGTGATAAAATTCCTATTTGTTCAACCTACAACACTTACTCTGCAATATTGACACTAACACTCATTGTATTGTTGTCAATTGATCCATCAAGATCAAGATAGGTTGTAATTAGAAAAAACAGGTATTGATAGCATGATGGACATGTGTTCATATTAGTCTCAGTCTACAATGAATTTATTCAGTATCAAGCCACATGAAAAAAAGTTACTAACTGCAAAGCCTGAGATATAAATAATCTGATTTTCATCTTGAAACCATTGTTGTGGTATATCTATATACATACATATAAGTTAGAAGGTAACTTAATTTCATTACTTATGAATTTGAGAAACCTATTGAATTAGCAACTACAAAACTTGCAAAACCTAAGCCATCAACAGAAAAGTTGAATGTTGGTCCCATCTCAAGATGAGAAAATGTGAAGTTTGATAATAGGCCACAGGTTGTTTCCAGGGAAGTTGAATTTACAGTGGCACCCATGAAGCTAGGACTGGAATCCAAGATGTCATAAATGGTATTGTTGAGTAGACCATTAGTTGAGATGTTTGCAAGTAAAGCATTTGGTGGTACAACTTGATATAATTCTGCCCAGGTACCATTTGCAAGGACAGTGCTGTTTGGCCAAGCTACAGCTGACATAACAGCAATGATAGAAGTGCTATTGAAAGCTGTGAACTGAATGATGGTAGAGGAGGCAATATGGAGGGTGGAGATACATGCCAAGTATACCATCACACCAACAATGGGAAGAATAGATGAGACCATCTTGATTTGTAGCCAGAGTGCATAAACAGCAGCTCCAACACTAGACCATGCTTGAGTGATGTTATGTATAGCAGTCAGGTAATGATGGTTGGTGAGAATAGCTGATATGGCAAGTTGCTGTGTGATAAACACTAGCCCAGCAGTGTACAACTGAAGGGACCATGATAAGATCAGTATCTATGACAAGAATATAAACAAAACTCACAACATAAAATGCTTGAAGAGAAACAGTTAGAGTTGTTGTCACCCAGTGATTATCTGATGTCATTGTGACACAATGCTCTGGATGGTATTTTAACAGTATGATTAAAACTGCATGAAGTGCAAGAAGAATGCCATGAAGAATATAGCGTATCCAATGCATGGAAAATAATTCTTTCAAAATATAAATTTGCATTGATGAGCTATTTTCCCAGTATTGAATGGAGGTAACAAACCTTCCTTGGCATATTTTTTCTCATTAGAAGTATAGGCTCTGAAATCTGCCAGTGGCTGAATATTTTCACCTATCTCCAGTAAAGATCTTGCTGGTTCAGATACAAGATCAGCAAGACAAGCTTCAGCCTTCATTCCCTTTAGCCTTAATTGGTCAGGCATAGAGCTACTAGTCATTCTCATGAGATGCTGCAAGGCCATGGAATGTGCAGAAATCCACATCATTTCTAGAACACTTGAAGTGGCCACTGATGCTCTATAGTGTGTGGGATGTATATCATAGAGCATCCAAGCCACTATGACCAAGAGCATGATTAAAGTGATCAAGCCAACAACAACCTGTAAATGTTATAATAATATAATCTGTAAACTACCATATTAGTAGAAAACTTACTGGTGTTATATTAACCTATAACACAAATTAACAAATTATTACAAAAAAAGGAAAATGAGAGAACATGCATTCAATCTGAGCTCAACAATAAAGTTATTTATTGAACTTGTCCTATCAGCTTGCTGAAAACCTCCATTATCAGCCCCAGCTACTCCTGCTATCAATCATGTAACCAATATAAATAAAAACAAAAAATATTTGCTTGACCACATACCTAACCATATGACAAAAGCTGCAGTTTGTGCTACTGCATCCTCCATTTCTTTCCTTCCAAGAGTTGTTGTTGATGCTAATTGCCCTGTAGTTGGAGCCAATCCAGGGATCAATGAGATGTTCAATAAGTAGTTCAGATACCTATCAAAGAACCACTGGTTTGCTCTCTTGCCAAAGAAACATAAGTATTAGATGCTCACACATTGACATCATTCATTCCAGAACACTCTTCATTTCCAAAAGGTAATTCTATCTCTTGACAAAACACAGATGATGTTAAAGAATCTTGTGCAATATTCATCTAAATGACAGATCAGTTGAATAAAACACAAGGTGAAAGATATACTTGCTCCTTGAGTCAAACTGGTAACAGGACCTGGTGACCAAATAGTCCAAGATCCAACATCATTGTCATCAGGTAATAATGTAGGAAGGTCAGCTCTGCCATCTTGCATAGATAGAGAAGGGGTTGTTGTGGTTGCATTCAAAGAACATGCAACAAAATATGATGTAGTGGTGAGATTGACATTAGGAAACTCTGCAGTGGCTAAAAAAAGATACTGTAGGTCATACAGTAATTGTACTAAGCTCATTGCCATCAACTCACATGTATTCCAGACTAGAGTTTCAGCTTCCACTTGGAGAACTTCACCAATCAGATTTCCCAGTTCTATCTGAGTAGTGACTTGATAGATCATGTAGTTATTGCACATGGTGCATGGCTAGGAAGTTTGTATACAAATCAGTTTAAAAGCTCAAAATCTCGGAGAAAAAACAAACAGTTTCTGCATTAAATAATGTTTCGAGAGGAGATACTATGTTTTCCAGACCTATTTCCCTATCTTAATCATAAATACAGGAACGAAGAGAATACACCTACTTGGTAGATACAAGCTAACATTGCCAAGCCCATTGATGTCAACATAATAGACTGACTGTGATGATTCCATGTGCCAACTGAAAGATTTGAGAGCAAACCACATTCTGCAGTTATCGTGGTTGTATTCACAACTGCCCCAGTATAGGAATAATCGGGTGATGGCACATCATATAAAACACTTCCGGCCAGCCCTTTTGCAGTCGGTAATAGTGGCCACAATGCTGTCAGGGGAGAAACCGGCGCCCAATCGAGACTGGAGAGGTTAACAGATGGAAGAGGCCATGCTACCGTTGATTGCCGAAGGCGAGGAGGTAACCTTGGTTTGCTGCCACAATGTGTTGATTGCAGCGCCGATTCCATTCCATGCGCCAGAGATATCATGAATGGCAGTAAGCTTCTGTCGCTTCTCCATGGCTGCAAATATTGCAAGGCGCCGCGTCATAAGCAACAAAATAGCAGTGTATATCTATCCGGTAGTTGTTACATCACCATCTCGTTAGAAAGCTCGTGACAACTCACGAGATAAAATGCCTGGAGGAATGCTTTCAAGACGATGGTCGCGGTGGTATTGTCGACTGACACTGAGAACCGGTGCTCTGGGTGGTGGAACAGCATTGCGACAAGCACGATGTGGAGGACGACAAGAAATGAATGGAGACTATAACACCAGTAACGGAGGGTGGGGGTACGATTGCGTCCTGGAGAACCATCCCGACTGTCATGACGGAGAAGCACTGTAGAAAGATGCATACTCAATAACGCTATCGCAGCAGCAAAAAAGCGCTTACTTTCATTGGATGGGTCCTCTACTGGCAACACCGCCGTAGAAGCAAAATCTTCCTTCGATAACTGATCGCTACTGTGACGACTTGAAGCATCGTCCATATCTGCAGACTCCCTATGCGACGGAGTTGGTGGTAAGCAAAGAGTGCGAAAAAGGCGCTGGGAAAATCGTCGCCCGATAACAATGCGCCATATCGTGTGATCAGCGACGCGTGGTCAGAGTCGTTCCACCCATTTCCAGGCACCGAACGTACTCAGAGTCTTGTTAAATGACGACACGTGTGGACCAGCGTACTGCATTCTTGCCGTTTGTTGTGCTTCTCCTTGATCTGAACAATTCTGGAATGCAATTATGGTGCATTGGGGATGGGAAACGATGCCGCGTTTGTTAATAATTTGTAACATGTGAGATCAACTGTTATTCTTGTTCAGACTAGCCCGGCGACTAATCTGGTATCCACTACATCCCCTTGCCAGTCGTCCCACGACTGAGTTAATCAACTTACAAGATATTCCGACACCTCAGCGCCGAGTCGGGGGGGATTAATGCGCGTCAAATCAGCGCAAAGCGCCAATCACATCATGGTCCCAGGTGCATTCTATTAAACCTCACTTGAAAGCTCGACTCCCCGTGACAGGATCAACAACCGAACTCCGTATTGGCAAATGGCGGGCGTTTTTGTTGTTTGAATTGTTCGCTTGTCACCCACGATGAACATAGGACATTGTACGGGGGTTCGGGGGTGTTAGGTACAGTGATAGCTTGTACAACATGGGGAGATTTCGACCCTCCAATAGGACAGGAAGACGAAAAACGAAAAGATGGGCAGTTCACCCAGAATCTTGCTCGTGGTCAATGAGCCGTGATGAATTCTATATGACAAATAACTACACACCAGTGCTATGCCGAACTCGGGAGCATCCGTAAAATATACGGGTTCGAATGTTGAACACCGAGGACAGACCTACTAGTGTGGACGGGAACCTTGAGGTGAAAAGAATTCCTGTCACCGTCAAGTGGAGCTAACTGATCGAAATCCGACACAGGGACGACCAAGGAGACTACACAACACGCCAGAGTCTGCCCAACGAAGACACCGGAGATGTAGATCCTTTCGGCTTACTATCCGATCAAGGACCTTGCGCGAGATTAAATGCCTGGAGAAATGCCTTCAGGGCGAAAACCGCGGTGGTATTAACCAAGAGCTGACATATGCTCTGGGTGCGTGAATTGGACATGAAATGAGTAGAGACAGTGGGGGAGGAGAACTGTTCTGGCTCTCACGCAGAGAAAAACTGTACAAAGTGCATGGTCAGTAATGCTGCGAGCAAAATAAAAAAATGCCTGCTTTCGCTAGATTGGGTCTTTCAACACTGTCGTAGATCCTCCGATAACTTGAACATTGGCGAGTGGTCATTACGACGACGACAGAATGATGGGCCCCTACCTATTCAGCTCTATCCCCAACCACCACCCGCCGTAGATGAATCGATCACTTCTCGACGCATGTAATCCAGTATACGACGTTGTACATCGTCGCCATCGTTGTGGCTGGCTTGCATAACATTTGCTTCGGTCACGAATCCACAAACAGGTTCGTGCGTCATCAACAACGATAAACATTGGCATCAGCGCGTCCACGGTCATATCACTCATAGCACTCGCTCGTCCGACAGACACCATTCAACCCGCTCATTTTTAGCTTCCAGTTGCAATGGCCCGTGCACACAAGGTCGCCATCTACGCCTCCGCTTTCCTCCTTGTCTATCTCCTTGCCTTCCTCGCCGTCATTCCCATTCCCTTCTTCGAGCCAGATATTGTTGCCCAACTCCTTCCTGTCGTGCGTACTTTTCTATCCACGCATTTGTACTCGTTTGCGAAACGCAGCTAATTCTCGAACGCATGATGTTAGATCCCTTGGTGGCTCCTCGTGTCTTTCGGCGCATACTCTCTCGCGTCTCTCGGGTGGGGCTTGTTCACTTTTCAGGACTGTCCAGACGCCTATCACGAATTGCTCGAGGTGAGACTGCTCTCCCACTTTATCCCAAGCTTTTATTTTGAAACTCGGACTCGCGCTATTCTCCCGCTGACGTTCTCTACAGGAAATCAACGAAGCAAAGAACGATCTAAGAGGGAAAGGTGTCAGTGTGGACTAGTATATTCGTCTTCTCCTCTCGTGACTCCGACACATTTTGCACCTCCCTCGTCCATATTATCAAAACAATGCGCCCATGCAATACAACTACTACCATTCAAAACACCTATGAACTGTCTTTGAGCCCGAACCTATTTCACTAATACTGTATTAATGTTGACGACCCGCCACTCCATCCGCAGAAGTTCATACACGTATGTCATACCTTTGCATGGTGTCAATCGACCTTGACGATTACCTTGCCTGTCGCACGACCCGTCAATATCCTGTCATACGCATTCAGCGCTGACTCGAATTCGTATGTCGAATCCATATATGGTTGCAATGCACCTAATTCCCAGAATTACGCGATGCCATCAGGAGGATATCAAACCAGAGGTCACGGCACCTACCTCGTTCGATCAAGGCACACAGCAAGTTCATATCCTCCTTGTTATTTTCCACATTGATCATCCTGAAAAAAGCAGGGCACAGTCAACGCTCATCAACCAGCCCGAGCACGAACGCGGCGCACTTCCATGTCGTCGGTACACCCCCCAGAAACGCTGGTCTCAGGACCGCACATGTCCAACTCGCAATCATACCCCACCATCCTCCTCGATGCGGCCAAGGTCCCGTCGTCACATATACCCCCCCTTTCTTCACATACGCCCCCGATTTGACGTACAATGCCGAGTCCGCCGACCCCACTGCGTCCAACACCATCCCAAACCGCGAGTCCGGTGGATGCGCAGAAAGCTGTTCGGCGATAGGTCGGGCAGTATAATCCAGGAACGCATCCGCACCAATGCCGCGCAAAAACGATTCGTTTCGCGCCGAGGCAGAGACGGTCACGCGGAGCGAGAGGGCCTTGGCGAGTTGGATCGCGTAGATGCCTACGGCAGTAGATCCTCCGTTGATGAAAATCGACTCTTGGTTGGTGGGCGTGGATGCGGACGCGTCTAGCGCGCGGGCGGGATCGTATCCTCCTAAGCGGAGACATTGGACCGCTGTCAGTCCAGCGAGGGGGACACCAGCAGATTCTTCCCAGGAGAGCTTGTCAGGTTTAATCGTGACGTTCTCCTTGGGGATAGTGACGTATTGAGCGAGTGCGCCTTGACGAGAGCTGAACTGGAGGGCTGGAGCGAGGTGAATTAAGTGATAGGACAGAAATAGGGGCGGGACGTACGAACGGGAATCCATCCAATGACCTCGTCGCCGTCTGAAAACGAGGTTCCATTCGCGTCGACGATGACACCTGCAAGATCATGTTCTGCAGGGTGGGGTCGCTTCGATAATACGTTCGGCACTGTACCCATGATTTTCCACCCTCTGTGGGCGATCGACCAAAGCCCAACGTAGTATAGGGAGATGCCATGTAAGAACCAAACGGAAGAAATACGAGGGGGCACGCACACGGGGTTCAGCGCCGCAGCGCGCACTCTCACTAGCACCTCACCCCTCGTCGGCTTCGAGACCGCGACGTCCGTCTTGAGCACCAACGCATCCCGTGGTTTACCCTGCCTCACGACCATCCATGCCTTCTGTGTTTTTGGTAGCGTTCTGTCAGAAGACATTCCAAGTCTGACGTTCGACGTTTGGTCTTTAATAGTTGGTAATAAATGGCGTGTGCAAGCCAATCTGACTCGTCGGAATGGTCTCCGACCCGGATGCGAACAATAAAAGTTTCCGACAATAAAAATGCCTCGGAGTCGAATACCACCTCTGAGAGCTAACTTGGGGTTTGAATTGGCGTGCGTGAAATGGACCGCAATACCTGTCCCACCGGCGGTGTCGTCAGATGGTGATGGTCACACCCGGCCACTGACAGGATTTACACACCTACTAAATTTAGTTATGTATGCGCGCATACTGACTGCTAATTGCCGCAGAATACTGCGCCATTGAAATAGGCCCGGGATGGTGTTTCATGTTTTAAATATGGGGCGGTCTCTCTCAGAAGAAAATACATGTGGCCCAGAACGTTGCCTGGACAACGGTTATAGATTCCCGAGACGATGGTTTCTGTATTTAACTCGGGTTTGCGGTACTCGTTCACGTTATCTCGGCGGTTATAGATGCGACCAAGCGCAGAATTGCGGAAAGCAGACAAACTTGGTCTACCATGATACCTCGCACATCGCTGATAGTGTGACACCGCCCGAGCAGCGGTCTTGTGGCGCGTTTGACCCAGCGGTATGAGTTCATGGCACCCATATGGTTTGCATGAGATGCGCTCCAACAGAACGTATATAATGCCCATGGCTATTTGAGCAGTGGGCGCATGGATACGATGCCATTGCCAAGGAAGATAATTGGGGTGGAAAGACACCGTCCTCTGTAAAGGAACATATCTCTTGGTTCGATGGCTATCAAAGCACGGAACTGACCGCATAGTCTCCCCTAACGCGGACTCCACCTCTTATCGAATAGAGTTCCATTCAGGTCTAACGACGACCTTGACCGGGTAGCTTCTGAATCATTTCCAATCAATCTGGAGTGGATGGCCCCATCGACGTCGATTGTAACTGGGCTACTACCTGGCAGAACGTCTTCGCCGGCGCACCTAATCACTGTTCTCAGTGGTAAACGAGACTCGGAGGAAATACTTACGTGGCCCTTACAGTGGGCCTTAGAACATGTATGCCAATGACCATCGGCTCAGGATAGATGGATATCGTTACGTCGGGGTGCTTCAGAACAAGGCCATAGGGCCACCAATGATTGAATTCGCATCAAACGTGCCTTGCATTACGGCTTCCTCTTGAAACATGTCTGCCAGGTAGTATGCGGAAATGGCACTGCCTCCATGTGTGTAGCACGCGTGACGTGAGGTCAAGCTCTGCAGCTGAGTGGTCCGATCGCGGAACGAGCGTGCATTGTAAGAACACGAGGCTTGTATTAGGCCCGGGCCGGGGGGGAATGGACCACTCTTTGGCCGATCCAGAGTCTAGGCACCGCCTGGCACAACTTGTTGCGATTGGCTAGATCTGGCTCGCCAGATACGCATGCATTAACCTAGCACTTACGGGTCCATAATTTACACCCGTCGCTTCGGATTCCTCCGATGGCTGATGGGCCAACAGCACGAACTATTTCACCCCTGAAGCAGAGTCAACAACGTTGCTCTGGCTTATGGTCTGCATCAATGTGTTAGAAGTTCTGCTTCTGCATAGTAATTGGTCCTATTTGCCTACTAGAAAGAGCGTACCGAATACAACTTAGCATTGGCATGGCGGATCCCCGGGCAGTGAGCAGTGTCAGATTTTATTTGGTTCACTGGTGCCCTTGCAATCCAAGCTGTGTGAACTGTGGCGTATCTAGGAACCATATATGATGGTGGCTCATCGATATTCGAAGTGAACCCGGGCACACCGGGATACCTTCGAAAAACATTATGGGCGGCTCTAGGCGTGAGCGTGGGACCCTACCTGCGACGGGTATTCAAATTTCGCACCCGAATTCCACGCAAAGTCCGTTATTGAACTCGACGGGACCGAAAACGGCAACCCAGATTCGTATTTGTGTCACTTTCGACGGCGACACCCACCAAGGAACATGCTCGAATGGCTAGACTCTGGATAAATCAGGCTTTGTGTGAGTCGTAACCATTTGCTTAGACTCGAAGTGTTCGCTAACATGGCGATTCATCTTCGCAAGATACCTGATCTCCATCGTGGCTCTGGTAGACCTTTACCGATTAGGCAGACTTCCTACTCGTATATCAACCTTACAGTCCTTGCCAATCTCATGGGACGACGAGCCACAATCATCATGCAGGCTAAAAAAAACATGCTCGCGTATGGGAGGTAGGTTGTCCGAGTTGTATCTTGTATCAATGACTGGCCATATGATATTCATACATTCCTTTGGATCCGAGAATGCTGGCCACGTCATGCCTCATTTGTTGCATGCCCCTTGCGCTCGTTGATCAGATATCAACCTACTCCGAACTCCGTGGACTCGAATTATAAAAGGTCCATTTGGTTTGTGTTTGTGTCACTTTATTCTCAAGAGGGAGAAATGGTCCTTTGGCGAAGAAAATAATGGGTTACTGACGACCATTGCTGGAGTGGAATAAGAGAGTTCAGGTACGTAAGTCAACCAGTCTGACGGGATCTGATCGGAAGTACTGACGCAAATCTACCGCTACCATGATGCATTTTTACAGCCGACAACATGCAAACATGCCAATCGGAAAGCTGGGACCCTGATGTGATGGAGAGTAAAGTGTACGCTTTTAATTGCCTTTCTTTGTATAGCTCGTTGAGAAGTTACAGAGATAACTTATGCTGCTCATCTACGTTCGATATGTAAGGATGTACCGCTCCAATTTTCCTGCAAGTTCTGCCTGACCATTATCATGGCTCACAAGTCAGTTATATTTACTATTTGCAATGCTTTGAATCATGACTTCAGACACGTACTTTATCAAATTTGTGCCAGACATCCGCGCAACCTGGTCCATACTCTGCTAAATCCCTTTCAGCTGAGTCCGTATTTGACGTATCTGCTTCTGCCGACTACATGCGAACATAAAAGTGGGTACGCATACGCTATCTATCTGGCCTGGAAGGAGTATCATAACGTTCCATTTTCGTATTAACGGGTAGTGTCAAGAGCGTCTGTAGGCCTGACATCGCTACAGCTTCTTGAATCCCTAGGGGTACGTGATATGACCCTTCCTGGAATACCCTGGTGCTCTTGTTTGTGTTGTTTTCGCTAACTGAACGGTTATAGATAGATAGACGATGCTCCCTGCCTTCTTGGATGTCGCATACACATATCAAAACATTGCAATTATGTGGCAGATTGAACCTCGGATATGCTGCCATGCAGGTGAGGGACAAATCATAATCCATGTAAGATGCCGTTCTAGTCATCGCCCATCGCGCGCAATGTCACGTATTTTCCAGCCATGATTTTTTTTTTTTGATTTCTTCAAGCATCGTAATTGTTTCTGGACAACAAGTCTTCAATAGAAGGTCAGGGTCAGGCACTTCACGTCCCACCAAATGTACTAGGTGTACGTCGTCATCCTCGTCTAATTCTTGTTGAAAATAATGACGACAAGAGGCATAGATTTCACAAAAGCTGAAACAGGTATCAACATGTAAAGAACAAATTCGGGGACAGCATATGATGGATTCCATTCTATTGTTCCATTCTTGTCTTGGTACGAGAGATCTGTGTAAACAAGTATAAAAAGCATCAATCATTAATGGACAACACATAATGTGAAAGCACTGCACATTTTTCATTCCAGGAAAGGCTCACTCTCTGCCTCGGGGACTCCAGAGTCTCTGATGTCGCCGAGACATATCTCAAACATGCAAACCTTTCGCAGATGATCCAATGAGGGATCATCAATATTTGCCATGTGCTCGCAAATGGTCTTGGAATGTGCCACAATCCAGATGGTCTCCAGGACGGTGAGTCCAGTGACACTGGAACAGGGCCTCATTGATCTGGAAGGGGTCTTGGTGAGGTAGAACACCAATACGAACATGATCAGGGATGCTGCAGATGCAAACACAATCTCGAAGGAAGTGAGATTTGGATCAGCAGGGATAATAGTGACACCCACTGGGACTTCATTCAACTGGAGATTTACACATCAGTAAGGATCTTGTGTAAATCATATACACACTGACATTAAGCCTCCACAGGGTGGTCAGTTGTGTAACTTCACTTTCCCCAACTGTCCTGTCAAACCCTCCTTGAGATGACCCCAATTGACCTCCTGGTTTATAATAGTGAGGTAAGATACATGGATCATTTTCAACTGGATCAAATCATACCTATCCAAATTAGAGTTGCCAAACTCTCACTTATAGCCTGCTCCAGCTGGAATGGAGTGAGTGTATAAAGAGAACTATTTTGTGCTGGAGTTGATGCACTTAATATAGGGTAGCTTAGCATTTAGAGAATTCCAATTTGTCAATGAACATACTTGCTTAACATGGTACAACCCACAAATCCATTTTGTGGACAAATACCAAATGCAGAGTTAGAAAATATGACACCAAGCTAATAACCTAGATTAAGTAACCATTGTTGTATAAAAAACATACATCTTACAGGTGATATATATGCAGCAGACTCATTGCCATTTGTTGCTGGAGACCATAGCTGCCAAGATTGTGAATTGTCTTGGTTTGGGCTTGAACTCAAGGTGCCAGCCTGAACATCCAAGATGGCATTTACTGTTTGTGATGATAGAGAGCATCCTGCAGCATAGGCCATTACTGGAGGATCATCATCTACCAAATGAGTAAGTGATACAGCTCCTATTTGTTTAGCTTACAACACTTACTCTCTGCAATATTGACACTGAGATTTATTGTGTTGTTAATTGATTCATCAAGATCAACATCAGTTGTGATCACAAAAAACAGGTATTGGTAGCACAATGGACATGCAGCCATACTAGCCCCAGCCTACAAGAATATAAATTTATTTAGTATCAAGCTGCATAAAAAAAGGCTACAAACTCCAAAGTATGAGATATAGACAATCTCATTTATATCTTGAATCCATGACTGTTGCTGTGATAGAGCTACATTATAGAAGTCAGAAAATAATTTAAATTCATTACTTGAAATTGAAGAACCTCCGAGTCCTGTACTAAGTACAAGACTTGCAAAACCAAGACCATCAACAGAAAAGTTGAGTGTTGGTCCCATTCCAAGATTGGAGAAAGTGAGGTTTGATAATAGGCCACAGGTTGTTTCCAGAGAAGTTGCATTTACAGTGGCATCCATGAAGCTAGGATTGGTGTCCAAGATATCATGAATGGTATTGTTGAGTAGACCATTGGTTTGGATGTTTGCAATCAGTGTATTTGGTGGTACAACTTGAGATGGCCCTGCCCAGATACCATTTGCAAGGACAGTACTATTTGGCCAAGCTGCAATTGACATGACAGTGATAGTAGAAGAGCTGTTGAAAGCTGTGAACTGCATGATGGTAGAGGATGCAATATGAAGGGTGGATATACATGCCAAGTATACCATCACACCAAGAATTGGAAGGAAGGATGATATCATCTTGGTTTGTAGCCAGAGTGCATAAACAGCAGCTCCAACACTAGACCATGCTTGAGTGATGTCATGTATAGCAGTCAGATAATGATGTTTGGTGAGGATGGCTGATACAGCAAGTTGCTGTGTAATAAACACCAGCCCAGCAGTGTACAACTGGAGGGATCATGAGGTCAATATCCATGATAAGAAGAATATAGACAAAACCCACAACATAAAATGCTTGAAGAGAAATAGTCAGAGTTGTTGTCACCCAGGGATTATCTGATGCCATTGTAACATGATGCTCTGGGTGATATATCAAAAGTGTGATCAAAATCACATGGAGTGCAAGAAGAATGCCATGAAGAACATAGCACAGCCAATGGATGTAAAATTGTCCTTTCAAAGATATAGATTAGCATCAATGAGCTATTTTTCTAGAATGGAATGGAGATGATAGACCTTCTATGGTGTGTTTTTTCCAATTAGAAGTATGGGCTCTGAAATCTGGCTGAATATTGTTGCCTATCTCTTTTGGAGATCTTGCTGGTTCAGATGCAATATCGGCAAGACAAACTTCAGCCTTCATTCCATTTAACCTCAATTGGTCAGGCATAGAATTGCTAGCCATTCTCATCAGATCTTGCAAGGTTGTGGAGTGTGCAGAAATCCACATCATTTCCAGGACACCTGAACTGGCCATTGATGCTCTGGAGGTTGTGGGATTCAAATCATGGAGCATCCACACCACTATGACCAAGAGCATGATTGAGATCACCAAGCCAACAACAACCTGTAGATTTAATAACAATATAATCATATAGTACCAGAGCAAACTTACTGGTGTTATGTTGACCTATAACACAAATTAATAAATTATTGGAAAGAAGGATAAAGAGAGAACATGCATTCAATCTGAGCTCAAGCATAAAATTGGTTATTGAACTTGTCCCATTAGCTTGCTGAAAACCTCCATTGTCAGCCCCAGTTGCTCCTGCTGTTGATTATGTGACCAACATAAATAAAAACCCAAAATGTTTACTTGGCCACATACCTAGCCATATAAATGATGCTGCAGTTTGTGCCACTACATCCTCCATTTCTTTCCTTCCAAGAGTTTTTGGTGATGCTATCTGCCCTATAGTTGAAGCTGATCCTGAGATCCATGAGATATTCAACAAGTGGTTCAGATATCTGTAAAAGAATTGCTAGTTTGCTCTCCTGCCAATAAAACAAAGTTTATAAAACATGGGACACTCACACATTGACATAAGTCATAGTAGTACATTCTTCATTCCCAAAAGGCAGTTCTATCTCTTGACAAAACAGAGCAGTTTCAGAAAATGCATCTTGAGCAATATTCATCTGAATGACAGATCAGTTAAATGAAATACAAGATGAAAGATATACTTGCTCCTTGAGTCAAAATGGCAATAGGACTTGGTGACCAAACAGTCCAAGATCCATCATCATTGTCATCAGGCAATAATGCCAGGCCAGTTTGTCCATCTTGCATAGAGAGAGAAGTTGTTGTTGTTGTTGCATTCAAAGAACATGCAACAAAATATGATATAGTGGTAAGATTAGCATCAGGGTTCTCTGCAGTGGCTAAAAAAGATAGGTCATAGCAGTACTAAACTCATTACCATCAAACTCACGCGCACTCATGACTAGAGTTTCAGCTTCTACTTGAACAACTTCACCAGTCAGATTTCCCAGTTGCATCTGAGTGGTAACTTGATAGATCATGTGGTTATTGCACCTGGAGCATGGCTGGGATGTTTATATACAAATCAGTTTATAAGCTAAAAACATTTGAGAAAAAACAAACAATTTCTCCATCAAATGATGTTTCAATGGGCGATACAATGTTTTCAATACCTAGTTCTCTATCTTAAGCATAAACACAGAAGTGAAGAAAATACTCATACCTGATATAAACAGGCTAACATTGCCAAGCCCATTGATGTCAACATAGTAGACTCCGAGTGACGAATCCCAAGTGCCAACTGAAAAATTTGAGAGCAAGCCACATTCTGCGCTTATGGTGGTTGTATTCACAATGGCTTCGGTATAGGCATAATCAGGTGATGGTACATCATATAAAACACTTCCAGTCAACCCTTTCGCAGTCGGTAACAGCGGCCACAATGTTGTTAGGGGAGAAACTAGGTTCCAATCGAGACCGGAGAGGTTAACAGACGGAAGAGGCCAGGCTACCGTCGACGGAACAGTAAGCGTGACTGTCTTGTTGAATGCCTCAAACTGGATGACGGATGACGAGATAATGTGCAGGCCAGAGATGCAACTGAGGTATGCCAATGTCAGGAGTATCGCTGAAGGCGAGGAGATAACCTTGGTTTGCTGCCATAATGTGTTGATTGCAGCGCCGATTCCATTCCATGCACCAGAGATATCATGAACGGCAGTAAGCTTCTGTCGCTTTTGCATGGCCGCAAATATTGCGAGACGCTGCGTCGTAAGCAACAAAACAGCGGTGTATATCTGTCCGGAAGTCGTTATATCACCATCTGGTTAGAATGCTCGTTCGAATACTCACGAGATAAAATGCCTGGAGAAATGCCTTCAAGATGATGGTCGCGGTAGTATTGTTGACGGAGACCGAGAACCGATGCTCTGGGTGGCGGAATAGCATGGCGACAAGCATGATGTGGAGGACGACGAGAAATGAATGGAGACCATAACACCAGTAACGGAGGGTGGGGGTACGATTGCGTCTCGTTAGAGAACCATCCTGACTGTCGTGGCGAAGAAGCACTGCAGAAAGATGCATACCCAACAACACTGTGGCGGCAGCAAAAAAAATACTTACTTTCAGCAGACGGGTCCTCCTCCGACTCCTGCACTGGCAATAGTGTCGTAGGAGCAAAATCCCCCGAAAATAGATCGTTATTGTGACGACTTGAAGTGTCGTCCGTGTTTGGAGACTTTCTATGCGATGGAATCGGTGGTGAGCAAAGAGTGGGAAAAAGATGGTGGGAAGATCGTCGCCTGATAATGATGCGCCGCATTGCATGATCAGTGGCGCGTGCTAAGAGTGACGTCGCTCCACACATCTCCAGGCACCGAACGAGATTCACGTACTCTCTCGTCAAATGACGACACGTGTGAACCAGCATACGACATTCTTGCCATTTGTTGTGCTTCTCCCTTGGTTTGAATGATTCTGGAATGCATTTATGGCAGATTGTGGATGGAAAACGATACCGCATTTGTGAATACAAAGTGCCAACTGTAACTTGATCTCTCAGGAAACAGGGACTCCGAATTTGACTTCAGGGAGTAAACTTGAACAGTATATCCCATGCAGCATGGCTACTTCCTGTCATATTCAAGACTCAAGTAGAACGGAACAGGACTCGGAACTCAGTGTACACACCCACATTGTATAGTGCTGATTGGATGTGCTTTTTATGGACCTGTGTGAAAAACGTGATGAAGTTGGGTTGAATCCGCATGCCATATACTTGTAACATGTTGGGTCAACTGATGTTCTTGTTCAGACCAACCCAGCGACGTATCTGGCCGGGTATGCACTACAAGATGCTTCATGCCCACTCGAAACCACCATCACCCCCGTACGTCGTCCCACGACTGAGTTAACCGATCCAGGATATATTCTGGCACATCGGCTGGGGATATATGCGCGCGTCAAATCAGCGCAAGGCATCATGGTCCTAGTAGGACCATTCCATTGAGCCTCGCTTGAAAGCTTGATTACCCATGAGAGGTTAACAACTGAATTACGTATGATAGCAAAAGGCATTTTTCGGCTTTGAATTGTACCCTCGTCACACGTGCGCGACGTACAGGACATTCTTCCTGTTTTAAACGAGGCGTATTGATCGTTGGGTAGTAATAGCTTGTATACCATGGAGAGACATCGACCACTCCGATGGGACAGAAAAGCGAAAACGAAAAGATGGGTATTTGGCATGGTATCGCAGGAATTGATGTGGCTCACCCGGAACCTTGCTTACGGTCAATGAGCCGTGACAAATTCTATATGATAAACGATTACACACCAGTACTAGGTCGAACTCGGGATCCTCGCAGAATATAAGCGAGTTCGGATGTCAAACAGACATGCCAGAGTCTGTGCCCAACGAAAGCTAGAAGGGTGGGATGGCGCAGAAGGTCTAAGAGCGTCCTGAAGAATTGCATGAACAAGGAGTATCGCCCAACGGTATGACGGCAGGCCCTCAATGCGCGTCAACGCTACACTGACAGCTGTTGACTAGCTCAATACTGATGGAAAGGAGTCCGGTTTCGCCACTGTGCTTGGCTTATCCGTACAAAAATCGTGGAGACCGGAGGCAGACCTGACGAGAGAGCTCAGTATGACAGTCTGGGTTTGCTACCTACACGAGGGGCTACTGCATCAATGAATACAGTCCACTCCAGACATTTGAATTGTTGGTGCTCACCAAATACGCGTTCCGATCGTACTTTATGCCAATAGAGCCGTGCAGCGATCAAGTTCTCAGCGAGGTAAATAATCCTTTCCAAGCGGGCCTCTCGCTGTAAAACAATGGTACTGAATAATTATGAAACGGACCAATGAATCAGATGTACTCGATGCTCAGTCAGACAGCGGCCACCATCCGACCAGGGAGCTTGCGGAAACTCATGTGATAAAATGCCTGGAGAAACGTCTTCAATGCGATAGCCGCGGTTGGTAATAGCCTGATATTCTCCACCAAGACCGAGAATCGATGCTCTGGGTGCGTGAATAACATCGCTACACAAACACCATGTTGAGTTGAAAACAGATGGAGAGGTGGTGCGACCTTTGGTTACAGACCCGTTCTGGCGTTTACACGGAGAAACACTGTATAAAGTGCAAGGTCGGTAACACTGCGAGAGTAACAAAACAAAAACAAAAACAAAAACAAAGGCCTACTTTCGTTAGGACGGGTCTTCCAACACTGGCGTAGACGCTAGATCCTCCTTCGAGAAGGTGGGTGACCATTATTACAATGACCAGGCCCGGCGTTGGTGATATCTGCAGATAGATTCGACATTGGATTGTAGAGGAAAAAAAGCGCAAAAGATAATAAACTGTAAGTACCTATCCTACAAATTACATAATTGTTACGTTGTACTGATGGGTGAACCAGCCAATCATCTCGCACGAATGTGTATCCGAAGTTGTGCGAGTCAACAGAGCAAGAAAAAAAAGCGAAAAAAAAAGAATGACAAAGCAGTTGTGCTTCAAAATTAGCAAAAAGACTAGGCAGAAGGAAGAGGAAAACATCACACGCTTAGGGGGGGGGGGCTAAAAAACCGAACGCGAATTTTCCATACGGTACTGTATGTAGGGTACGTTGGTACGGCATCATGGAACGTCGACAGTGGGCGTAAGTATATGACTAGGAAGAAAAAAAGTCGAATATCTGCATGGATTGGTCATTTGTCGAGACTGCGCGCGGGTATTGTCTGTACAATTGTCCATCAGACCTTCTTTCTCACCGTCATTCATCAATAAAGAAGGGGAACAGGTCCAAAATAAGCGACCCATAGTCGCCTTTCGAAAGCGAAGCGAACGCAACTGCCAGTGCAAACGAGATTGATCAAGAAAAGGAAAACTGATATGATTTCAGTTTCCAAACGTTCAATCCTGCCGAATTGACTCGTATGCGAGCGGAATTTCCTTTGGTGACATATGTTCCTCGTTCGGAGCCCTACCCGCCACTGGCACTACCCTCAGCGGCCTCTGGCTGTGTTGCCAACCCTAAGCGCTGACCCTGAGCAATGCGTCCTATCACCTCGCGTTCCTTGGCGGGCCGAGTCGACATCGTGTTATAGCTCACAGTCGACGGTGGTGGGCAAGCCCCCGGACCAGGAGTACTCCAGTCCATAGGACCTGTGCCATACAGGCTGATCAGAGGTATGTAAGCAACTTGTGGTTGTCCGACGACAGGTTGCATGAACGGCCAAAACTGCGCATCGGAGGCCGACTCGGGTGCGCACGCACCCGCAGCACCAGACGCGTAAGCTCTGTGGTTGTCTGTTCACTAGCTGCGAGCGATGGTGGAATGCCGAGATAGCGATTTACCGTATTGACGCATGCTTGAACTGCCTTGGTCAGAGTATGATTGAGAAGGGAACGGCATCACTTCGTCTGCAAGATCGACGCTGGGAAGTATGACACCATCACTATCGGTGTGACCCACGACGCGGTCGGGATCAAAGTTGCCATCGAATTCGTCTTTGCGGACCCGTCTTCGGATACAGAAGAGCAAGAGGGCTTAAATGATGATGCCAGCAACACCACCGACGACGGCACTGACGATGACAACCGTATGAGAGCTGTTACTGCTGCTTGTGCTAGGATTGACAGAGGTAGTAACGACTTCGCGAACGGTGGTGGTGAAATAAACAACAGAACCACCAGGATCAGTTGAACTAGAAAAAAAGGAAATGATTTAGGTGGAATGAATTCAATTCAATATGATAGAAAAAGAACGTACAGTAGGGTTGTCGCAATCTCAGGCTGGGGTTGAACTCGAGGTTGTTGGTGTAGCAGTGGAAGTGAATGTGGTGGAAGTTGAGGGTGTTGCAGATCCTGAGGGTATGGTCCGAGCTACGGCCGAGCTGATTTGAGTAGGACTGGATTGGGATATGGTTGGCGCTGTCACCGTTGTAAGTGTTATCAAAGCAATACTGTATTATATGTGAACAACCCACTGCTACAAAAGCTCATACAGACACGTACGTCACACCTTTGCCCGACGTCAATCGACCAAGTTGACGATTAAATACCTTGCCTGTCGCACGACCTGTCAATATCCTGTCATACGCATCCACACTGATTCGAATTCATATGTCGAATCCACATATTGGACGCAGTGCACCTGATTCCCAGTTACACGACACCGCATCAGGAGTCAGGCCAGAGGTCACACAGCATGTTATATCCTCCTTGTTATTTTCCATGTCGATAATCCTGAAAACAGCGGAGCACACTCATCAACCAACCCGAGTACAAACACGACGCACTCCCATGTCGTCGGCATACCCCCCCCAGAAACGCTGGACTCAAGACCGCGCATATCCAACTCGCATCCTTCCCGCTGATGTGCCTCGAAGCGTTCTCCCTCCCTTGTTTATCCAGGTAAACTATAGCAGTGGCGCAGAGGCATTGGGAAAATGCACCCCTTAGTTGCCAGATGGAAAGAAAATGTATGCGCCCTTCTTTATGCAATTCATCGAGGATTTACAAGACAACACAGGCCTTACATGTCGAGCGTAAAGGATGAGCGGATGTGGCGCTCCCATTTTCCAGCATTTCATTCTGCCTGACCGTTATCATGGCTCACATGTCGGTTATAATCACTGTTTGCAATTCTTTAGACCACGACTCTGACATGCACCCTATCAGATCTGTGTCGGACCTCCACACAACATGGTCCATACTCTGCAGGGCCGGTACGAGAACTAACTCTGCTCTGCTTTCGGGTCCTTTCTCAACACATGAAATGGACACTTCAAGCTCAGTCCTTATTTGACCTTTCTGCTGTTGTCGACCAAAAGCTAGCATAAAGGTGGGTATGCGTACGCTATCCACCTGGTTTGGAGGGAGTGTTATATCGTTCCATTTTCATCCTAACAGATGGTCATCAAGAGCGTCTGTGTGACATTGCTACAACTTCTTGAATCCTTATGGGTATGTAATACAACCCTGCATGGAACAATTCTCGTTTGCACTATTTCATTAATCGGACAGTTGTAGATGCGTGGGCGACACCTGGCCGTCTTGGATGTCGCATACATATGTTAAAACATTGCAATTGAACCTTAGATGTGCTGCTATGCAGGGTGGTACAGTTCATAATCGGTTTGGGACTCTGAACTAGTGGCACAGCACCCATCCGAAGGACATTATACATCAGTTATCCGACACCAAAGGTATGCGTCATTGTCCTTTATGTACATACGATTCCACATCTTTTCTTGCCACGATTTATTTCCTGAACTCAGCATTTCGTCATCCTATTCTAGCTGAAAATCATGAAGACAAGGCCTATCATGGATTTCACAAAAGCTGAAACAGGTATCAACATATAAACAACGAATTCGGGGGACGACATAAAATAGATTCCCATTTATTGTTCCATGCATGTCTAAGCAGGTATCAAAAACATCAATCATTAATGGAAAACACATAATGTGAATGCATTTTTTCATTCCAAGAGAGGCTCACTCTCTGTCTCAGGGATTCCAGAGCCTCCGATGTTACCGAGACATATCTCAAACATGCACGCCCTTCGTAAATGATCCAATGAGGGATCATCAATATTTGCCATGTGCTCACGCAGGGTTTTGGAATGTGCCACAATCCAAATGGTCTCCAAGACAGTGAGTCCAGTGACACTGCAACAGGGCCTCATTGATCTTAAGGGGGTCTTGGTGAGGTAAAACACCACTGTGAACATGATCAGGGATGCTGCAGATGCAAACACAATCTTGAAGAATGTGAGATTTGGATCAGCAGGCATAATGGTGACACCTACTGGGACTTCATTCAGCTGGGGATTCACACATCAGTAAGGATCTTGTGTAAATCACATATGTACACACTGACATTGAGCCTCCACAGGGTGGTCACTTGTGTAACTTGACTTTCCCCAACTGCCCTGTCAAATCCTGCTTGAGATGATCCCAATTGACCTCCTGATTTGTAACAGTGAGACAGGAGGCATGGATGATTTTAGAATGGACCAACTCATACCTATCCAAATTAGAGTTGCCAAACTCTCACTTATAACCTGCTCTAACTGGAATGGGGTGAGTGTATAAAGGGAACTATTTTGTGCTGGAATTGATGCACTGTCATTAATATATGACAGATTAGTGTTTAAAGGTTATCAATTTGTCAATGAACATACCTGTTTGACATGGTACAACCCACAAACCCATTCTGTGGGCAAATACCAAAGGCAGATTTATAAAATATATCACTAAGCTAATAATCTGGAATAAGTAACCAATGTTGTATAAGAGACATACATCTTACAGCAAATGCAAGTATAGCTGACTCATTACCATTTATTGCTGGAGCCCATAGCTCCCAGGATTGTGAACTTGAGCCTTCTTGATTTGGACTTGGACTCAAAGTACCAGCCTGAAGATCCAATGTGACATTCATTGTTTGTGATGATAGAGAGCATCCTGCAAGATAGGCTATTACTGGAGGACCACCTATATATAAGTGAGTGATACAATTCCTGTTTGTTCAACTTACTGCAACACTTACTGTCTGCAATATTGACACTGACATTCATTGTGTTGTTGTCAATTGATCCATCAAGGTCCACATAGGTTGTGATCAGAAAAAACAGGTATTGGTAGCACAATAAACATCCATCCGTAGAATTCTCAGGCTACAAGGATAATAATTTGTTTAGTATCAAGCTACATCAAGAAAAGCTACTCACATCAACAAAGGATGAGATATAGGCAATCTCATTTGCACCTTGAATTGGTGATAAACCTACAATATATACATAGATGTTAGAAAATTACTCCCACTCATTACTTATAATATTGAAGAACCTCCTGGACTAAGTGCAAGACTTGCTGAACCTAGGCCACTACCAGCAAAGTTGAGTATTGGTCCCATCCCAAGGTTAGAGAAGGTAAGGTTTGATAATAGACCACAGGTTGTTTCCACAGAAGTTGCATTTACAGTTGCATCCATGAAACTAGGATTGGTATCCAAGATATCATAAATGGTATTGTTGAGTAGACCATTGGTTCGGATGTTTGCAATCAAAGTATTTGATGGTACAACTCGAAATGGTCCTGCCCAAGTACTATTTGCAAGAGCAGTGCTGTTTGGCCAAGCTACAGCTGACATAACAGTGATGGTAGAAGTGCTGTTGAAAGCTGTGAACTGCATAATGGTAGAGGAGGCAATATGAAGGGTGGAGATACATGCCAAGTATATCACCACACCAAGAATTGGAAGGAAGGATGATATCATCTTGGCTTGTAGCCAGAGTGCATACATAGCAGCTGCAACACTAGACCATGCTTGAGTGATGTCATGTATAGCAGTGAGGTAATGATGTTGTGTGAGGATAGCTGATACAGCAAGTTGCTGTGTGATAAAAACTAGCCCAGCAGTGTACAACTAAAGGGATCATAATAAGGTCAGCATCTATAACAAGAAGACTATAAAAAAAGCTCACAACATAAAATGCCTGAAGAGAAATAGTCAGAGTTGTTGTCACCCAGGGATTATCTGATGCCATTGTAACATGATGCTCTGGGTGATATATCAAAAGTGTGATCAAAATCACATGGAGTGCAAGAAGAATGCCATGAAGAACATAGCACAGCCAATGGATGTAAAATTGTCCTTTCAAAGATATAGATTAGCATCAATGAACTATTTTTCTAGAATGGAATGGGGATGATAAACCTTCTATGGTGTATTTTTTCCAATTAGAAGTATGAGCTTGGAAATCTGGCTGAATATTGTTGCCTATCTCCTTCGAAGATCTTGCTGGTTCAGATGCAAGATCAGCAAGACAAACTTCAGCCTTCATTCCCTTTAACCTCAACTGGTCAGGCATAGAATTGCCAGCCATTCTCATGAGATCTTGCAAGGTTGTGGAGTGTGCAGAAATCCACATCATTTCCAGGACACCTGAACTGGCCATTGATGCTCTGGAGGTTGTGGGATTCAAATCATGGAGCATCCACACCACTATGACCAAGAGCATGATTGAGATCACCAAGCCAACAACAACCTGTAGATTTAATAATAATATGTAATCATATAGTACCAGAGCAAACTTACTGGTGTTATGTTGACCTATAACACAAATTAATAAATTATTGGAAGGAAGGATAAAGAGAGAACATGCATTCAATCTGAGCTCAAGCATAAAATTGGTTATTGAACTTGTCCCATTAGCTTGCTGAAAACCTCCATTGTCAGCCCCAGTTGCTCCTGCTGTTGATTATGTGACCAACATAAATAAAAACCCAAAATGTTTACTTGGCCACATACCTAGCCATATAAATGATGCTGCAGTTTGTGCCACCACATCCTCCATTTCTTTCCTTCCAAGAGTTTTCGGTGATGCAATTGGCCCCATAGTTGTAGCTGATCCAGCAATCCATGAGATATTCAATAAGTAATTCAGATACCTATTAGTGAATTATTAGTGTACTCTCCTGCCAATGCAACATGAGTATGTAAAACATTAGACACTCACACAGTGGCATAACTCATGAAGGAACATTCTTCATTTCCAAAAGGCAGTTCTATCTCTTGACAAAATAGATAGGTTTCAAAAAATGCATCTTGGGCAGCATTCACCTAAATAACAGCTCAGTTGGCTAAAACACATGATGAAAAATATACTTGCTCCTTGAGTCAAATTTGTAACAGGACCCGGTGACCAGATAGTCCAAGATCCATCATCATTATTGTCAGGCAATGATGACAGAAGGTTAGCTCTTCCATCCTGCATAGAGAGAGAAAAGGTTGTTGTTGCTGCATTCAACGAACATGCAACAAAATATGATGTAGTGGTGAGAGTAGCATTAGGAATTTCTCCAATGGCTAAAAAAAGATTGGTCATAATGGTACCAAGCTCATTACCATCAAACTCACATGTACTCTGGACCACAGTTTCAGCTTCCACTTGGAGAACTTCACCACTCAGATTTCCCAGTTCTATCTGAGTAGTGACTTGATAGATCATGTAGTTATTGCACATGGAGCACGGCTTGGAAGTTTGTATACAAATCAGTCTAAAAGCTCAAAATCTCGGAGAAAAAACAAACAATTTCTCCATCGAATGATGTTTCCATGGGGGATACTATGTTTTCCAGACCTATTTCCCTATCTTAATCATAAATACAGGAATGAAGAGAATACACCTACTTGGTACATACAGGCTAACATTGCCAAGCCCATTGATGTCAACATAATAGACCCACAGTGACGGATTCCATGTGCCGACTGAGAGATTTGAGAGCAAACCACATTCTGCGCTTATGGTGGTCGCATTCACAGTGGCATCAGTATAGGCATAATCGGGTGATGGCACATCATATAAAACACTTCCAGTCAACCCTTTCGCAGTCGGTAACAGCGGCCACAATGTTGTTAGGGGAGAAACTAGGTTCCAATCGAGACCGGAGAGGTTAACAGACGGAAGAGGCCAGGCTACTGTCGACGGAACAGTAAGCGTGACTGTCTTGTTGAATGCCTCAAACTGGATGACAGATGACGAGATAATGTGCAGGCCAGAGATGCAACTGAGGTATGCCAATGTCAGGAGTATCACCGAAGGCGAGGAGATAACCTTGGTTTGCTGCCACAATGTATTGATTGCAGCGCCGATTCCGTTCCATGCACCAGAGATATCATGAACGGCAGTAAGCTTCTGTCGCTTTTGCATGGCCGCAAATATCGCGAGACGCTGCGTCGTAAGCAACAAAACAGCGGTGTATATCTGTCCGGAAGTCGTTATATCACCATCTGGTTAGAACGCTCGTTCGAATACTCACGAGATAAAATGCCTGGAGAAATGCCTTCAAGATGATGGTCGCGGTGGTGTTGTTGACGGAGACCGAGAACCGATGCTCTGGGTGGCGGAATAGCATGGCGACAAGCACGATGTGGAGGACGACGAGAAATGAATGGAGACCATAACACCAGTAACGGAGGGTGGAAGCACGATCACGTCTCGTTAGAGAACCATCCTGGCTGTCACGGCGAAGAAGTACTACAGAAAGATGGATACTCAACAACGCTGTGGCGACAGCAAAACAAAACACTTACTTTCAGTGGACGGGTCCCCCTCCGACTCCTGCACTGGCAATAGTGTCGTAGGAGCAAAATCCCCCGAAAACGGATCGCTGTTGTGACGACTTGAAGTGTCGTCCATGTCTGGAGACTCCCTATGCGATGGAATCGGTAGTGAGCAAAGGGTAGGAAAAAGATGCTGGGAAAATTGTCGCCTGATAATGATCGCGTAGTCAGTGGCACCTGCTAAGAGTCGCTTCACCCATCTCCAGGCACCGAACAAGATTCACGTATTCTCTCGTCAAATGACGACACGTGTGAACCAGCGTACGACGTTCTTGCCATTTGTTGTGTGTCTCCCTCGGTTTTAATAAATTTGGAATGCAATTATGGCGGATTGGGGATGGGAAACGATGCTGCGTTTGTTAGTACTACAAAGTGAAGTGCCAATTGTAACTTGGTCTCTCAGGAAACAGGGATTCCGAATTTGACTTGGGAGTGAACTTGAATGGTATATCCCTATGCAACATGACTACTTGATATCGCATTCAAGACTCAAGTTGAACGAAACAGGACTCGGAACTCAGTGTACGCACCCACAGTGTAGTGTTGATTGGATGTGCTTTTAATGGGAAATGTGATGAAGTTGGGTTGGATCTGCATGTCATATACTTGCAACACGTGAGATCAACTGTTATTCTTGTTCAGACCAGCTCAGAGACTTATCCGTTATCTACTACAATATGCTTCATGCCCACTCGAAAGCACTATCTCCCCCGCACGTCATCCCATGACTAAGTTAACCGGATTTATGCCGTCAAACCGGCGCAGGGCGCTGATCACATCATGGTCCTGGCAGGACAGTTCTATTGAATCTCACTTGAAAGCTTGATTGCCCGCGACAACTGGATTCGGTATGACGGTAAAGGGCATTTTCGACTTTGAATTGTTCCCTCGTCACATACGTGCGACGCACAAGATATTGTGCTTGTGTTAACGAGGAGTGTTGATCGTTGGGTACACTGATGGCTTGTATACCATGGAGAGACATCGACCACTCCGATGGGACAGAAAAACGAAACGAAACGATGGGTATTTGGCATGATATCATAGGAATCGACGACAATGTGGTTCACCCAGAACCTTGCTTGCGGTCAATGAGCCTTGACAAAATGTGCATGACAAACGACTATACACTAGTTTTAGGCGGAACTCACGATGTTCGTAGAATAAGCACGCACATGCCAAAGTCTATGTCCGAGCCTCGATGTGCGCCAACGACACGCTGACGACTGTTGATCAATTCAATACTGATGGAAAGTTCGGTTTCGCCAGTGTGCGCTTGGCTTATCCGTACAAACATCGTGAAGACCGGAGGCAGACCTGACGAGAGAGCCCCACATGGCAGTCTGAGTTTGCTACCCACACGAAGGGCTACTGCATCAGTGAATACAGTCCACCCCAGACATTCGAATCGTTGGTACTCACCAAATACGCGTTCCAATCGTACTTTATGCCAATAGAGCCGCGCAGCGATCAAGTTCTCAGCGAGGTAAAATATCCTTTCCAAGCGGGCCTCTCACTGTAAAACAATGGCACTGAATAATTATGAAACGGACCAATGAATCAGATGTACTCGATGCTCAGTCGGAGAGCGGCCACTATCCGACCAGAGGGCTTGCGGAAACTCATGTGATAAAATGCTTGGAAAAACGTCTTCAATGCAATAGCGGCGGTTGGTAATAGATATTGCCCACCAAGACCAAGAACCAGTGCTCTGGTTGCGTGAATGACATCGCTACACAAACACCATGTGGACTTGAAAACGGATGGTGGTATGGCCACACCTCGGTTACAGACCCGTTCTGGCGTTCACGCAGAGAAACACTGTGCAAAGTGCAAGGTCAGTAACACTGCTAGAGTAGCAAAACAAAAAAAATGCCTACTTCCGCTGGGACGGGTCTTGCAACACTGGCGTAGATGTAGTAGATCCTCTTTCGAGAATGTTGGCGAGTGGTTGTTCACTACCACGACCGTGTATTACATAATAGATTAACACTTAGAGAATTCCAATTTGTCAATAATTATTTCTTTGCTTTTCCACTTTGGCAAAGTATGGGGTGAGCTGAGAGAAAGGAGATGGGCGTAATCTCTGAGCTGGCCACTGGCCGGCATCTCGGCAACCGCAGATAGATTCAAGTTCCGTTTGAACAAGCCAGCACGTGCAGCAAATAACCGAGTTGCTAAGTAGGTTACAACTTATTTAGCATTTCTAGCCGTCTACGCCGAAGATCCCATATGGCAAGCCAAATTCACCATAATCTGGAGTTCGCTCTTAGGCGCCACTATTATCTTCTCAATCCCGTCGGTCGCGCACTCACAGGACTCCCTGGCTTTTCCGAGGGTTTTGGAAAGAAGGGGTACTCCGCCGTGATCAGCGAGGAAAAGACGCCTGCACCCCCATCCCCGTCCTCGTCTGGACGTCGCAAGATGGCGACCTATTGGGACTCGTTGCTGTCCATTCGTCAATGGTCTGTGAGATATCTCGAGTTAAACGCCGGGCAGAGTACGTGATTCAAAACGCATGTTTATTTCTTTCCGTTAACTGGTACTGTTATCTCACAGCGTATCTTGTGATCGCGTTGATTTACACAATTAAAGATACACCTCTCATCTTCAATCCAACCGGGCAGGTACGTAACCCCTCGTTCATTTCACATCTTTGTCAAGCTCACGTTGTCAGCCCCAGGTTTCCTCCCATTCGCTAGTTCCCGATTGTGATTCTCCTCGCAATCAAAAACTCCCTCTTGTCATTCCTCCTCGGACCCGGCCGCGGGTATGAAAAACTCAACTTTTTCCATGGCATGGCAGGACGTGTCATGTTTCTCGCTGCCCTTATTCAAGGTAGTCTCTGGATCCACAATCATATCCAATATGGGCATCCCGTTCTCGGTCCGCAAAAAGAAACATCAAGTTTTCTCTGTGGTGCAATGAGTCTAATTGTGACTTTTTGTTGAGGCCAAGTAGCGATGACATCAGCACGTCCTTCAGTGTGCTTACATTTGTCAGGTTCTTCGTGTGCGTGTGTTATCCTTCAATCTATGCATCCCCATGGATGTTCCCTCCGCTCGCGTTTTATGGAGTGGACATGACCCTGTGTCTTCGTTGCCGATTCAAAGACGCCTCTCTGGTGGCCCCTGACGAGTTTATGACGTTCGTGAGTGTGTTGGCGTGTCACTTATGTGGAAGTGCTGACGATGAGATATCAGGTGCGCGTACACGATTGCAACGAGGGGTGGGTCGCGGGTCAGCACGTCTGCTTCTGTGTCCTTTTCTCTGGGTATGTTCTAGAGAGTCATCCCTTGAGCATTCTTTCTGCTTCGCCTGCGTACTCGTGTCCATCCAATCCTGGCCTACTCCTCGGTGCACGTGTCAATGGTGGCCGGACATGCGCGCTCAATACATTTGTTCGTTAGAAGCAAGAGTTGATAGTGACAGACGGATCATGCAATGACGATAAGAACAACGATCGGGACGTATCGGTCCCTCTTCAAGCCATGATCGATGGTCCGTACGGTGGGTCAAGCGTCGACCTTAGGCGGTATGAGACAGTGCTGCTCGTATCGGGGGGATCGGGAATCACGTTTACGTTGGGTCTGTCGGATGACATCGTGGGTCAATGTGTCAAGCTACGTCATGACGGTGAACGAACACGACCCATCGTGTTTGTGTGGTGCATTCGTTCATTCGGTGAGCGTGTTTTCCCCGCAGACATTCACGAAACTGAGCCCCGTGGTCTAGGTGCTATAACGTGGTTTTCACCAACATTGCGATGACGACCGTCTATTCGTCTATCGATCCTGCACATCTCGATCTTTGTTACGTGTTTGTGTAGTCTTGAAGCGGTGCCGCAGATACGAAACTGTGAGGTGACGATGACTCCGCGGCCGTCTCTCTATGGGTTACTTCAAGACCTCACGGACCCTCTGAGCCCCTCGTCCTCGTCTTAGAATGGTGCAGGTTCGGTCGAGGAAGGTGGTCTGGCACGTCATGGTGTTGAACGAATGGATGCTAATGGGCGTGGTCCCGCTACTAGCGGAGGTGACGTTGCTGTGTGCCAGTGGACCTGCGAGTTGACGAGGGAGTCCCAGAACGCGGTTGCTCAGTTGGGAGTCGTGGAGGAATCGAGCTTGGCGCGGTGGCTATTCACGTCGAGCAGTTTACACTAAACATTATGAAGGATTTATAGGGACTTGTATACTCTGCAAGGTATAAAACATTCCCACCATTACTTATCCCATTCAAGTTTTCCGATTGCTGAGACGATCGCTCAATGAACTTTTCAACTTCTCCCTCACTTATCATAAATACTAATCTCTGCGTCAATCTGTGTCATTCACCTATTTGTCGATTTCATTTGGGTTTGAGTCGAGGCAGGATGACTCGACAAGCAAGTTCGTACGTTTGTCACGATTAGGTACTTCCGAAAGGATTCGGTGTTGAAGTATCAGGATGGGTTGAGTTCAAGGTGAGTTTGGCCTTCTGGGCGATGGTTTCCTCGCACTCCTGGATCGATGCTGACCTAGTGAGATCGTAGACAGATCATCTCGACCAAGTCACGTCCTTTAGAGAAAAATTTGCAGAGACGATTTGCAGAGACCGAGACAACCCGGACGTGGACCTTGACTTCGCGCCAGACCGTCAACATCGCACTCATCAAAGAATCGTGCGATGTCTTCAACCCTAGCCACTCCTCGACCCATACTTACCTCGCCCGTCAGGATCTTGACCCCGACGGCTCGCAAGTTACGGGCACAATACCTCGAGGACCAAGCCCAGTAGAAAGCAGAGTCGCGAAGCGATCAAAAGACGAGTGCGTCGGCCGTCGTTCGGGGCTGGTTCAACTTGATGGCCAATTTCGTCATTTCCGAGATCGCGTTTGCGCTGCCTAGTGATCGACTCGGATATAAGTTCGTGGCCAATTTCATTCGGATTGCATTGGTACGTGCTACTGTGTGTCGTGTGGCGGGGCAAACATCGCGTTGATTCAGGCGTCTACAGAAATTGTACAATCATAATATCCTTCAGACGCTGGAGGCCATTCTTGTGGAACTGCGGGACGAATGGGCTAACGAGGCGGTGGACCATCATTGGGGATGGGTAGGTCCATGGAAGATGCAAAAGTTATTGAACGCCGAAGACGATTTCAAGGCGATGCATGAAGATATCTTGGCCATTGTCGATGTAAAGCCAATTCAAGTGCGTGCTGGTGTGCCGCTTGTGAGTGTGGTGAGGACCATGTTTTTCGCGGGAAAACACTGATGGCCGGGTTGTTCTAGGTATCTACCTCGCTCAGCTATATCGACATAGCAAGCTCCTAGACTCGATAGACCCAACAACACCCAATGAACCTGCCTCCTTTGACCCACAAGTGCTCAACTTTGACTCGCCATGTCACCCCGAAGTCTTTGATTCCCTGGAGCCGCCTCTACCTCGATGCGACTCGAGCCATCGAGTGTAATCAAGGATTTGGTTGCGGGTCAATGCCTCGCAGGCGAGTGCGATCCACGATTGATAAGAAGCACTTCCAAAGTGTTTACGAATCTGGTGATGGGGATCCGATTTCAAAGCCGCTGCCGTCTTTTGCGCTGTAAAGCGACTTTTTACTCTCAGAGACACCCGCCACTGGTACCCTCACTTTTCTTTCTTTCTTTCTGGAGATCACACACGCTTAGTGACATCCGCATTTGCTTTAGAGTGAATGTAACAGAGTTGTATCTGTTTTATGGCTTCTTTTCTTCTGCCTTTGCTAGTTTGCTGGCAAATTGCTGCTATGTTCTCCAGCTGCAAACTCAGGTCGCGAGATACAATAACTATCCAGTAGTGATCGGAAAGTTAATCTGAAGTACATACAGTAGACTCGCATTCATACACCCTGATCAATCTTCGGTGTAGTGCATCTAGTTGATGTCGTTGACGGCGGTTGTTGATGTATGTTTTGTCGTGTAATTAATAATCGAGTGATCTCGTTCAACTGCCAGTGATCGAACAACTTCCATCACGTCGTTCACCTCCCAGCCTTATTCGTAAATCTCAGTCACTCTATGGAAACCAAAGACATCAGAAATAAATCTGGACGGCTCAGGATTCTTGTTATTGGCCGAGCCAACGCGGGTAAAACTACCATTCTCCAGAAAATCTGCAACTCTACCGAAAATCCAGAGATCTATGATGAGAAGGGAAACAAAGTATAGTTTTGTTTTATGCTTTCGGTCCGTATATCACTGACGGTTTGCGATCAGATTGATCATGCACGGATCGAGGCATCGAGAGAGGTGAGCCTTGGTGTTAGATATTGCTGTCCGCGCGGTGTTCACTGACGTCTCCCAAGCGCGGAATCCACGACATCAAAAACGAAATGGTCTTCCGAAGTAATCCTGATTTCATATTTCATGATTCGGAGGGTTTTGAATCTGGGTACATTCTACCGTGGCAGAAGGTGGAGGACTTTGTTGCAGAACGTGGAAACACTCCATTCCTTGAGAAACGGATTCATGCTATATGGTAAGCAGTCACCCTAGCAGAATTCACAGTATACTGAGGTCAGCTTCCTATCGACGTAGGTACTGTATCCCGATGGACATCTCCCACCGATTCATCATGATGGCAGAGGAAAGGTTTTTCAATGAATGTGGTATGGGAAATGGTAGATCGTTCCCTAACATACTTGTTCCGCCTGACTGATCGTCTAATTGCAGTGCCTGTTGTACTTGTGTTCACGAAATGCGATGCACTGACGGCCAACGCTTTTGCGGCTCTCGAACCTGAAGAGAAACAGCTACCTACAGTGGAACGGCTCATGAGAGTCACGAAATATGCGGAAGAGATACAGAGAAAGACAATTGGTGCTGCACAGGATAGGTTAGAGAAAATGAAGTACCCACCCAAGGCATACGTGCACCTGGAAAGTAAGCACAAATATTTCATCTCGTTATGGCTTGCCCCATTTCGTTCTTGACAGACATGCACAAGTCTGATAATGGATGCAAACTCCTCCTGGAGAGAACTGTGGGAGCTTTGAACGAAGAGTCCTTGCAAATGTTGTTATTACCCTCTACTCAGCATTCCAACATAATGGACATCAGAAAGAAATTTGGACGGTTCAGGATTCTCGTTATCGGCCGAGCCAACGCAGGTAAAACTACCATTCTCAAGAAAATCTGCAACTCTACCGAAGACCCCGAGATCTATGACGATAAAGGGAACAAAGTATTCTATTCCATGCATTTGGCCTGCATAGCACTGACGGTTTGCGATCAGATTGATCATAAGCAGATTCAGGAATCTAGAGGTGTAAGTCCTAGTGTTAGACGTAGATGTCCACGAAGCATTCGCTGACACATCCCAAGCGCGGAATCCACGACATCAAAAACGAGATGGTCTTCCGAAGTAACCCTGGCTTCGTCTTTCACGACTCAGAGGGATTCGAAGCTGGTGGAATAGAAGAGTTTCAGCGGATGAAGGACTTTGTTTTAGAACGTGCAAAGACCCCGTTCCTCCAGGAACGGATTCATGCCATATGGTAATTAGCCATTGCGGCATCCGCAGTACATTGACGAAAGCTTCCTGTGGGTGCAGGTACTGCATCTCGATGGACAGGTCCCACCGACTCGTTCTGAATGCAGAGGAAAAGTTTTTCGATGAATGTGATACAGAAAAAGGTAGATCACTCCCCACTCTACTTATTTCGTCTGAATTATCGTCTAATTGTAGTGCCTGTTGTGCTTGTGTTCACAAAATGTGATGCACTATCAGCCGTTGCTCGTGGAGCTCTCAAACCTGAAGAAAAAAAGCTACCTAAAGCGGAACAGCTTGCGAGAATCAAGGAATGTGCGACGGAGATACAGAGAAAAACAACGACTGCCGCATGGGAAACGATGGGGGAAAGAAAGTACCCTCCGAAGGCATATGTTTGCCTGGAAAGTGAGTACAAATATTTCATTGTGTTGTGGATTGGCCAATTTCGTTCTTTACAGAGATGCACAAGTCTGACAATGGATGCAAGCTTCTCCTGGAGAAAACTGTGGAAGGCGTGAATGAGGAAGCATTGCAGATGTTACTAGCCTCTACTCAGCATTCCAACATGATGATTTGCATCAAGTATGCTGTCAGAAAGTAAGTCTCCATTTAATGAATGCTGATGATTGGACATGAACTTTATTGCAGAGACATACTACCATTCATGAATGCTAAGTATGGCACAATTTTACCACTCAGATCAAAAGAGCAAGAAACATTGGTTAAACGAATTGAGAAATGGTTTCCACACACTGAGGTAATGAACCTTGTAAATCATCATGATCTAATGTCCATTGAATTGTCACTTATAGGAAGTGAGTGACCCGATTGGTAGAGATCATGGATGGTTCTGACAGGTACCAATGTATCCTGATACATCATTCTTGCATTTACAGTGGGTAAGTGATTTAATTGTGGCTTGTGAACTCATAATGATGCTGATTGGTGCCCCTTTCCTCTCTCATTTATAGGCAGTGAGTGGTCTGATTTCTATTCCTGGATTCAGCATGGTGCTCATGGATGGTTCTTTGCTCTTATTACAGGAGGTAAGTGATCTGAGTATGATTAGCAGATTTAGGATGGTGTTAATGGGTGTAACTTTGCTCTCTCAATCACAGACAGTAAGTGGCTTTAATATGGCCCGTAAGCTTAGGATGGTGCTGATAAGTGTATTGTGCTCTCGTTCATAGAGAGTAAGTGGTGTGATTGTGAATGTTGGATCATGTTGATGAGTGCTCCATTGCTTTTTTCATTCATAGGCAGTGAGTGGCCTGATTATGATTGTTGAATCTGCATGGTACTGATGGGTGCCTCTTTACTTTCCCATTCACAGGAAGTAAGTAATGCCTGATTTTGATTGGTGGATTCTGAATAGTGCTGATATATACCCCTTTTCTCTACCATTCATAGTGGGTAAGTGGTGTGATTGTGATTGATACATGCTATACATGATGCTGATGGGAGCCATTTTACTCTCTTATTCGTAGAGAGTAAGTGATTGTGATTGGTGGATCTAACATATGCTCATTGGTGCCCCTTTGTTTCTTCATTCACAGAGAGTAAGTAGTATTATGGTGACTCTAGATTCTGAATGATGCTAATGGATGTCCCTTTATTGTCTTTGTAGGCAGTGAGTGGTTTGATTGTGATTCATGGATTCAGCATGGTGCTTATCCATGTCCCACGTCCTTCCCACTTATAGAAAGTGAGTGATTTTATTTTGATTGATAGATTCAGGATGGTGTTAACTAGTGTTCCTTGGCTCTCATTTGTAGAGAGTAAGCAGTGTCATTTGAATGGAGGGTTCTGTATTTAGAATGGTGCTAATTCGTGTCCCTCCATTGTCTCACCTATAGGCAGTAAGTGGTCTTCTGACCAAAATCAGTAGATTCAGCATAATGCTAATGGGCTCATTGTTATCTGATTCATAGGAAGTAAGTTGTCTGGTTATTATTCATGGATTTAAGATATAGCTGAAGCACTCCTATCTCTCTTATTGACAGGAAGTATGTGATCTTATTGTGATTAGTGCATTCAGGATGATGCTAATGAGTGCCTCTTTTATCCCTGAATCTGCAGGTAGTGAGTGATCTGATTGTGATTGGTGAATTCAGGATATTTCTGATGTGGGCCTGCTTTCTCTCTCATTTGCAGTTGGTAAGTGGTGATCATAGTTTATGCATGGTGCTCATGAATGCCTCATTTCACTCTCATTCATAGAGAGTAAGTAGTGTGACTGTGATTGGTGAATTTTGGATGGTGCTGATGCATATATCATTGCTCTCTTTTCTATAGGAAGTAAGTGGTTTGATTATGATTAGTAATACCAGGTGGATTCAGCATGGTATAGATGTATCCCCCTTCGCTTTCTCATCCACAGTGGGTAAGTGATTGTACATAATCAGCAAATTGAAGATGTTGCTGATCAGTACACCATTTCATAGACAGTAAGTAGTCTGATCATGATTGGTGAGCCTGCTAACTAGCTCTTTACTTGCTTGTCTACAGGAAGTAAGTGAAAGTCTAATTATGATTGTGGCTTTAACATGGTGCTAATGGGTGCCCATTTTCTCTCATCTATAGACAGTAAGTGGACTAACTGTCATTGGTAGATTCAATGTGGTGCTGATGGGTGATCTCTTTCTCTCATTGTAGGAAGTAAGTGGTGATTGGTGGATTCTTGATAGTGCTGATGGTACCTTATTTCTCTCTCATCTCATTCATAGGAAGTAAGTGATCTGGTTGTACTTGTGGATTTTGCATGTTTCTTATGCTCTGCTCTCTCATAGTGGGTAAGTGCAATTGCAACCAGCAAATTCAAGAGATTGTTGATGAGTGTCCCAATGCTTTCTCTTTAAAGGCAGTAAGTGGTCCAATTGTGATTTGTGCATTCAGTATAGGGCTGATGAATGTCTGTCTTATCCACAGGCAGTAAGTGATCTAATTATGATTGGTAGTTCCAGAATTGTTCTAATCATGGCTGTGTACACTCTGAATGTCTCACCCACAGTGGGTAAGTGGTATAATTGTAATCAATGAATTCAAGATGTGGCTCATGAGTTCCCCATTAATCTTTCATTCATAGGAAGTAAGTGGTCCGACTATGATTGGGGTGCAATTAATGGCTGCCCCATTGCTGTATCACTCATAGGCAGTAAGTGATGGCCCAGCGGCTTCAGCATGGTGCTGATTGGTGATCCTTTGTTTTTCCCATGCCTAGGCAGTAAGTAGTTTTATTGGAACCAGTGGATTCTAGATCAAGTTGCTGATAATTACCCCATCACCCACTCTTTTACAGGCAGCAGTAAGTGGTCTGAACATGATGGATATATTCAAGATGTTGCTGATGGGTTCCCCTTTGTTCTCTTATTTTTTTATAGACTGTAAGTGATGTTATTGGGATTTTTGAATTCTGGTTGGTGCTAATGTGTGTTCCTTTTCTTTATTATTCGTAGACAGTAAGTGGTGTGATTATAATTGGTGGGTTTAGCATGGTGTTAATGGATGTCTCATTGCTCTCTCCATTTGCAGGTGGTAAGTGATGGTTTGATTGTGACCAGGATATTCAGAAAGGTGTTGATGAATTCTTCTATGCCCTGTTAGCCACAGGAAGTAGGTTTTGTGATCCCAGTCAGAGAATTCTGGAAGATGCTGATGGAAGCTCTTTTGTTCCCTCATACATAGATAGTAGGTCATCTGATTTTGACCAGCAATATTCAAGATGTTGCTCACAAATGCTTTCTTTCTCTTTCAATGCTGGCATGATACTGAATGGCTCTTCTTTGCTCTTTGATTTATAGGCAGTAAGTGATGTGATTCTGACCAGTGAATTTAAGCTATTGCTGATGAGTTTTTCCATTCATAGGCAGTAAGTGATATGATTATAAGTGATGAATTCTTGCTGATGTTAATGGGTGCCTCTTTGCTCTATTTTCTTTAGACAGTAAGTGGTTTGGTTGTGACTAAGATATTTGGGAAGATACTGATAGATACTTCTATGTTCTCAGCCACAGGAAGTAAGTTGTGTTATTGGTGATCTTGGAAGGTATTAATAGGTGTCCTTTTGCTCTTATTCATAGTTAGTAAGTGGTGTTGTTGTGATTGATGGTTTAGCATGTTACTCATTTGTGTCCCTCTATTCTCTTATTCACAGGAGGTGAGTGATCTCATTGTGATTGGTGGATTTAGCAAGATGTTGATAAGTATCTATTTGTTTCCTCATTCATAGCTAGTAAGTGGTGTGTTTATGATTGGTAAATTCAGAATGATTCTGATGGGAATGCTTTTACCCTCCCATTCATAGATAGCAAGTCATCTAATTGTGACCAGTAAATTCTAGATTTTGCTAATGCGTGCCTCATTGCTCTGTTATTAATAGGCGGTAAGTAAGCTGATTGTCATTAGTGAATTCAGCTAGGGCTAATGGAATTTTCATTAATGTTGCTCTTTCATTCACAGGAAGTAAGTGGTGTGATTGGAATTGATAGATTGAGCATGGTCCTGATCATGATGAGCACCTCTGCTCTTTAATTCATAGGAAGTGAGTAATCTGATTGTGATGAGTGTTATCCAGCTAATACTAATGGACAACCCATTGCTTTCATTAGGCAGTAAGTGATCTTGTTGTCCACAGGATGTTACTCACAAGTGGCACATTTCTTCTCATTTACAGACAGTATGTGGTCTTATTGTAATTTTTAAAATTTGGATGGTGAAGAAGGGCATCCCTTTTCTCTCTTATTCATAGGCAGTAAGTGGTCTGATAGTGATTCATGGATTTAGGATGGTCCTCATTGATGTCCCTTTGCTCTTTTATTGATAGGTAGTAAGTGGTGTGATTATGATTAATGGATTTTCACATGGTGCTGATAAGCATCTGTCTGCTCTCTTAATCATAGGAAGTAAGTTGTCTAATTCTGATTGGAGGATTCTGCATAGTATTGATGGGTGTCTCATTTCCTTTTCATGCACAGGCAGTAAGTGGTGATCTGATTCTGATTGGTGGATCCAGCAAGTAGCATGATGCTGATAAGTGACTCTTTTCTCTTCCATAGGCAGTAAGTGGTGTCATTGCAAACCATCAATTTAACATGTTGTTGATGAGTTTCCCATTGCACTCTCATTGTTAGGCAGTAAGTGGTCTAATTAAGATTTGTGGATATGACATAGTGTTAATGGGTACTCCTTTTCTCTCTTTCATAGAAAGTAAGTGGGCTGATTATGATCAATGGATTCTCTATAGCACTGATAATTTCCCCATTGCTCTTCCACTTATAGGCAGTAAGTGGTGCAATTGCAGTTGATAGATTCTGCATGGTGTTAATGAGTGCCCCTTTTATTTTTTATTTATAGGAAGTAAGTGGTGTGATTGATTAGTGGATTCTTGATGGCGCTAATAGGTGTCCTATTGCTTTCATCCATAGGCTGTAAGTGGTCTGATTCTAATTGATGGAATCAGTATGCCAATGCTGATGGCTACCCCTTTCTTTTGCAATTGTATTAGAGAGTGAGTGGTGTGATTGTGATTAATGGATTCTGCAGATACTGATGGTGCCTACTCATACTAGGCAGTAAGTTGTCTTATTGTGATTGCTAATGGTGGATATTGGGCAGTGTTAATGGGAGTTTCATTGCTCTCTCATTCATAGAAAGTAAGTGGTCTTGTTGTGATTGAAGGCTTCTGTATGTTACTAGTGGTACTCATTCTTTGTAATTCCTAGGAAGTAGGTGGTGTGATTGTCATTGAATTGACATCATGCTGATTGGTGCCCCTTTGTTCTCTAATTTATAGAATGTAAGTGGCCTGATTATGATCAGTGGAATCCATGTAGTGCTAACAAGTATGTCCTTGATATCTCATACATAGAAAGTAAGTAGTCTGGTTATAATTGGTGTGTTCAGCACGTTACTGATGGGTGCCTCATTGCTCTCTCATGCATAGGAAGTATGTAATTTGATTGTGATCATTGAAGTTAGGATGGACCTAATGAATGCTTCTTTTATTCTTAGAGAGTAAGTGATATGACTGTGATTGATGGATGCAAGATGGTGTTAATAGCTGTTCATTTCCTCTCTCATTTTCAGGCAGTAAGTGATGTGATTGTGGTTGGTGTATTCTGTATGATGCTCACAATTGTTTATTTGTTTTACCATCTTTCTCTTTCACTGATAGGAAGTAAGTCATATAAATACAACTAATCTTGCAAGGTGTTTATTCTTTCCTATGACATCATTATTTCTATCTAGCTTGTAAGTACCTTTATTATGCCCATTTTGTCTTTCAGGCTAAACTTGACATGATTGATTGCCATCACAGATGGTGTGCACTTTCATCATCTATTCAAAAACTATTGCTTAGTAGCTCTTCATTTACCACTTCAAACTCAGAATGTGTGTGAATTTTGTTCATATTCCAATAACACTAAGCATTTCACAGAATGTATGAAATTTATTCATTTTATGGATGTCATAGTAATATGTTAATTCTGATTCTCCCAACCTATAGCTGGTATTTATTGATAAATATCTATCAGTTTTACAACTAACTTTATATTTTCTAGGATGTATGTCCATATTTAATCATCATACTCATGAATATCTATCACATTCTCACACCACATTCCCTACATCAGATGGTAAATATACTATATACTATTTCTTATATTATTATTCATTTTTATTCCTGCTGTACTAATGTTTTGTGACAGATGGTCAGTATCACAACTAATTTACAATAAATTGTACTGATTTTTTATAGGTAATGAATGACCAGAAGGTATGTTCATTTGTTGTACTTTCAAGATCCTACCTCAATCCATAATTAGACATCAGCCAATAAAGCCACAAATACACAATCAGCTAGTCTGAGATCATATGTATGTTTATCAGTTATATATATATACAATTCTATATTATTTTGCATATTCAGTTACCCTTTAGTGCATGGAAACAAGTCCTCAAGGCTGGCATTGGTGGGTTTTGAAAAATGTTAATTCATTTAATAATTGATATCTGTAGGTTCTACCCTAATTCTGGAACACTCCTTCTTTCTTCATCAGCATGGGGTTCCAGATCCAATTATGGTAGCAGCTCAACAATACAAATCATCTGGAGTATCTGCCAAAGTTGCTAAAGCACTCATGGAACTCTTTCCTCAATACAGCCCAGATGATGGGGAAAGGGAAAAAATGTATCAGCTCATCATGGATGTGATTTCTGAATATCTTATTTGTAAGCTATATGAGGTTAATTCAGTTATGGATATCTGACAATATTGTAGCCAAACATGTCAGCAAGTAATTGCATTGTATCCAAGTCTGAAGACATCTTGTAGAATGTAAAATCAACAATGTGATGTGTATTCAATTGTGAAAATGAAAATAATGATGACATAAACTTATCCCACTTATAGCATCCCTTCATAACAACTTTGTGTTGATATTACTGTGTGATGTTGTGATTTGAGCAACAGGGTTACTACCCACTAAATTAAAATTTCATACCCAGGTGATGAATGCAAAACTTGAGAATGTTGATCCTGCAGGTTGAATTGATGATGTTGAGTCTATCAATCAATCAGAGTCATCAATCTGTTCTTCAGATACACCCTTGCAGTGGAGAGGGCATCCAAGAGTCTAGCATGTAGGCAAGGTATCATCTCAACAACTAGTACTTGATCATCAGATATGACAACACATGCTACCTTGTGAGAATGCTGGTAGCCTGAGAAAGTTAAGATGGTAGCTCTATGGTGTTATTGAGTACAGATTGGCTGACATTGCATCAAAAGAATGATAGAGGTTATTGATTATCACCCATTTTCAGGCTGCTTCTTTGGAAGATTGAAGGGTTCCAACAGTAGTCAAGTCAATTAACACATATGTATCATAGCCAATGCAGTTGAATTATATATGCCCACTGGAGACATTCTCAATGTCATATTGAAATTGTCCAACATGTTTTTGCCATGACTCCAACAATATTTGCATAGGTCATCAGCTATAATGAGGCAGAAACTAGTTAGTTAACTTCAAACTGAATGATGCTGCAAGAATGTATCTAACAATCTGAGGATATCACTGCAACTGAGCTAATTGGCAAAGGGCATACAAATACCATTTTTCAAGCATTCAATTTTCTTTTTTCACTTTCCCTCTCTGATAACTGGCCTTTTTTTTTTCTGTGCAGCATATGTACATGTACATCACACACAACAGACTGCATCAATCTCCACAATAATGCCAATTTAAAGTTCTTCACTGACTCAATGATACATTCACTTTCAGTGATCATCTACATACATATACAAATGTACACAGTACCTCTGTATCCTGTTTGCCATGTATAATAGTTATTTAGATAACATAGGTTGCAGAAGTGGCTCATACTCAATGATCTTGACCAAGTATATGGGAATTGAATAGAGTGAGGAAGAAATCTGCTTGAGACCAATTACCTTATGTTTCCAGTACAGGATGCTACTATACCTTGTCTTTCACTAAACTCCAGAGTAATGTCATGCAGTGATTTTGCTTTGCAATACCTGTTTCATTGATTGTCAATTGTCCTTGCATAGCATCCTGTACCAAACTAACAACAACCATCTAGTAAAGGTCAAGTCAAATAATGCTAGTTGCTTGAGTGACTCACATTCAATGATCTTTGTTTGTGATAATGCTGTAGTTTGTAACATATGTACATAGTTGTAGCAAGAGCAGGTGTTAGATGATCATATAACAACCAGTACTATACCTGTGAATTAGTTGCCTGGAAAATCAGGCATGACTTGATGCCTTGTCATCATGCTCACTAGCAATGGTCAGTGATGGTCTGTTCATGTGATAAATATTTTTGAATAATCAACCTAGTGATAAAGAGGTGAAAAGTTCACTTTTGTTTGTTTCTCTCAAGGTTCAAATACAAATTCAGCTCCTGGTTAGATGTGGAACTGTATGAACATAAACCATAACCATAACACACATGTTCAAAGTTTTGAATGCATTCAGATATGTTTGACAGATTATTAATGCATACATTAATTATCATGATAACATGATTTCTAGTCCACTGATCAAATGATTCAAATAAGTCTCAAAAAACTCTATGATTACCCTGATAAATCTAAAGAATTAGTGGGGAACAGCAGGGAAAAGTTGGTTCATCCAGTGCTTATTTCAGCTATTGATATAACCTTCACTAATTTTGCTTATTAATAAAAAAACATTTTCTCCTGTTTTACCCACATAAACCATGTGGCTCACCTGGCACCAGCTACCTACCTGGGTTTGTCCTCCCCAACAGTAGCCTGTATTTACATAACAATGCATAAAAAAACCATGGAAAAATCTGCAAAAAGTTGTAGCACAGCCATCATAGCTTCTCTCATGCCATACACTGTATGTATCTACAATCAAAATACCCAGAAATACCAATTTTGTCTAATATGAATCACCAAAATATCTGGCTGCCTTGCTTGAATTCAATACAAAGCCTTGAGAGAGATCTGAGCATGTCATCATTTAGCCTAACAAGGGCTTTGGGAAGGGAGCTGAACTGAGGATATGGATAAATGGATAAGAAGGCTATTCTCAAGTATAATACATACCTCCCACTGGCAGGCCTGGCTTAATAACACTAGCAGATTAATAATGGAAGGAGAAAGAGATAGAGCACAAATAAATAGAAGTGGATATATAAGTATACTATAGGTTAGCTCAACAGGTCTAAGGAAAATGCCAGTGGTTTGACTTGAGAGCAGAGATCATACAAAAGATAGGAGCAGTACCACATTTTGTCACAATGGGAGAGGAAAGGAAAGAGGAGAGGCCTTAGAAAAGTAGAGATGTAGCATTGTTGTTGCTTGGCATGTACATACCAGACTCCCTGTTCATGATATACATGTCTAGGTGCTTGTGAAGGCTGAACTGATAATATGTATTTCTCTGATACACGATGAACCAAGTAAAATCGAACGAATTGCAGGACTGGAAAATTTCAAATTATCACGACTGAAGCCCATCAAGCGATGGTCACCATCAGGAGCGTCACCTCACCATCCTGAGAAATCCCTTTGCGCGAATCAGTACGGGATAAAAGTACAGCGATTGGCTCAGTGAGTCATACCGTGATTGACACCTACTGACCCCGGCGCAAGCAAGCCAGTGATGTTCTGGGCTGTTGTGGAGTAGGAAACACCGCCGAAGCTCGACTGGCCGACCGCTCCCGAGACCAACTCATCCCTAGGAGAGATAAAACAACACGTAGATGCTCACTATAAGGAATTGCTCACCTTCCTATATTGTATCCATCGGGTACGATGTCGTGGTTGTCGGTAGCAGGCTGATCGGAAAGCAACGTCAGAGACAAATGCTTTCCGTGTAAATGATGTTTCCCATTACCTCTTCCTTCGAAACCCTATGTCCAATGTGATGATCAGCTCACGAGTGAACAGTGATGCAAGACGTACGCTAAGAACAATGCGCCACTGTCTGCCAAGGTACCATTCTGGCGGTACACCCTGCGTCGACAATCACGAGATCACGATCAAACAGGGAGAGTACCTCGATGTAACTTACCGAAAATGATTACCACCAATCAGACTTTCGAGGCATGCTCCAGTGCCAGCGTTTCCATAGTCTTCACGGATCTCCATCGTTTGGTTGACCCAGCCGTTTCCATCACCGAGGTTAGCAGATTGAGGATTTCCGAGATGAATACCGAGACATTCCGTCGAACTACCAGATTAGGCGATGTACCACTCAGAAGCTTCCTTATCTCGAGAGAACTCGCAAGATTGCTCACAATCCAATTGCGCGAGCGTAGTTCTTGATGCCGTCGTCTGTCAGGACATCTGCAGAACTCAAGCCCGAGATGACAACCTATCATTTTATGAGAAAAAAAAATGACGAAGATATGAATGAATCCGAAAGCGTGCGTTCAAAGGTTCTCCTAACCCATTTCCTGCGTCGTCAAGCATGGAGACACCATTCGCAGTAGGGTCGTAGTAGGCTACACCACGGGCTTGCAGAGCAGAGGCAAGACCGAAGAAAGACACGAGAGCAACCGCAAAGATCATTCTAGGTGAGTAGATGTCTGCTAAGGTGGGTTGTAAGATATGCGAGGAATGACAAGGAAAGAAGGGGAGAACGATATATATGGGTGCCAATCTTCTGCGCATAGTATGGGATCGTATTACCAACATGCTATAAACCCACGTTCAGCACGCTGATAGAAGTTTGATCGAGCATACCACATGGAGACCCAATGGCAACATAACCCCGTTCGAACGGTTTCCGTCGCTGACGATGTCATGTTATACAATTCTTTGGCGTGCATGAAATGGCTGCCACCATAAAAGGAGTCCGATGATGACAAAAACTAGGCTTCGGGTGATGTCAGGACCTGAAGTACTGAGGTAGACATATCCGGCGACAATTCAATTCTGGTTAGTTTGGTGCAGTACTAGATCGTAATTGGGAAGGTTGAAACATCTTGTGCATAGATGTCCATGCACATGTGTCTTATAGTAGTCCACAGGATCTGAACTAAACAAATCCGGAAAAGTACCACGGTGCCAAATTGGATGACTCTTCTCGAGCTGTTGAGCAGTTCGAGAATCGGTTGCAATGTCCTACGGGGAGAGAGGTATATAATAGTAGAGTTTTCCCAGTTAATGGTAATTCCACACCTACCGCGTAGCAGAGCAAAGGCAGTTGACTCTGCTGAATCAGTGCTGATATGAATACTACTAGCACGTGACCATTCTCTCAACAAACTATTCCCTCCTATGTTACCTTGCGACTTACCTTGTCGGTAGACTCACTCCGCAACAAGCGACACCGCGAACAATCCCTTTTCCAAGTTTACCAGCATCACCAACTACTCGTAAACAACAGACGTGCAGTGTACTGTCCGTCTCCAGCGTAATTAATCCCGCTCTTCTTCCCGTCGTCCAGGTGACGGATACCCTTCCCCTCGTGGTGAAGCCTACAACCCTTCGCATACCGCTCCAAACTCACATTGCACGGTGGTCTCAAGAACGCCATCGACAGCGTGGAGGACAGACTCACTTACAAACTTTGGGTCGGAACCCTCAACAACAGTGCGGATGCTTTTGGTCCGGATCTACGCGACAGTGTCGATGCTAGGATGCGCCAGTTGTGTGCTAGCGTCCCTGTCTGGATCCCCGACGCAGAGTTTGGGAGCTTCTACGACGAGTTTTATCATCAAGTTGGTCACCGGTCCTTTTCTTCATCCGCGACAGCTCACGCATCAGTCAGGTCCTCTGGCCCTGTCTACACTATGCAGTTCCAGACGCCCCCAAGAAAAGCTATTTTACAAGAACGCGTCTTTCAAGCAATACATGTCTGTCAACAAACGTTTTGTAGAGGTCATCATTGCAAACTACCGCGAAGGCGACATCAGTCAGTCCTTTCCACCTCTCATGTATGCTCATCTCATCGTCACAGTCTGGGTGAACGACTATCATCTCATGCTCCTTCCCGCACACCTCCGTGCCAGTCCAAAGCTTGCGAATGCTCCCATCGGTTTCTTCCTCCACGTCGCCTTTCCCACTTTCGAGATCTTTTGGTGCATCTCCGTACGCGAATTCCTACTGCATGGCCTTCCTGCAGCCGATCTCGTCGGCTTCCAAACCGCCAGCTACGTTTGTCATTTCAGGCAGACTGTTAGCCGCATTCTCGCGCTTGAAGCCCTCCCAAAGGGCATCCAAATCGAAGGCACCTTTGGCAGCAGTACCGGTTCTCACAAGGGCCGATTTGTAGATGTCGGGATCTTTCCCATGGATATTGACGTCATTGCTCTGCGGGAGAAGAAGTGGGTTTGATTTCCTGTAGGAGGTCCAATTCTCGAGTCACAGACACTGACGCGTTGGAACAGATGCGAACCTGATGTTCAATACTGGATTCGGCTTCTCAGGCAGCGTTATGCTGGCATGAAGATGATCATCGGGCGAGATAAGCTCGACGAGGTTCAGGTTCGTTCCGGTCCACTTGACTGAGCGATTTCATAATATTTGCAACCGCCATAGGGTGTCAGACACAAAATCGAGGCCTTTGAACGTTTTCTGAAGAAACACCCAGAGTTCCAGGAAAAGGTAGGGCGTCTGCATGTGTCTGTGTGTCTTTGTGAATTATATGCGTGTCACAGGTCGTCCTCATTCAGGTTGCCTTGCAAACCACCCAATCTGATGAGCTCGCTGGTGGCATCTCGGACGTCGTCGCTCGCGTCAACGCGGCGTTCTCAACGCTGACTTACCAGCCCATCGTCTTCTTGCACACACAAGAAGTCCCATTTAGCCAATACCTGGCGTTGTTGACCTTAGCAGATGCGTTTTTGGTCACCAGCCTACGTGAGGGTATGGCTCTCCGAACACACGAATTCGTGGAATGCCAGGAGAGGAGTCACAGGCCTCTCATTCTTAGCGAGGTATGTTTGCCTGACGTAAGTTGATGGATACTCTGATGGATTGTTCTTATAGTTCACCGGATCATACAGTTACTCGTGGTTCCGTACGATACGCGTGGTACTGCCAATGATATTCACCAGGTAATTATACTTGCTTCCCCAGTGCACAAACGATGCTCACGCAGAAACAGGCACTTACGATGAGCGACGACGAAGCATTTTCGCGCTGGGAGGACCTTCATAATCATGCCATCACCCAAACTGCTCAGGGCCGGTGTCTCCGCGCCAACATGGAACACACTGCTCAGACGGATCTCTCTTTGGTGCCCGTTGTCGACATGGCGCGCCGTCTCCCACGGCACAAGCACTCGTCGAAACGACTGGCCAGAGACTGTGGCATTGCTTAAACGCTTTGCCGACGAACGAAGTGTGGCTGTTGGGCAGGCTGCCTATCAAGAACGTCACTAGAAAAGATCGCTGCGGCCGTTCCAGCGTGGGCATTGTTGCTGAAAACGGGTGCTTTATCAGGACGAGGGAGACGAAGGAGTCCCCTGCGACGTGGACCGATATGGTTGCGAGCTTGAACTTTACGTGGAAAGGACCCTGTGTCGAGAGCGTACGCCCGGCTCGTTTATCAAGGAACGCGAGGCGTCCTTTACCTGGCATTTCTGGACAGATCCGACGACCTCCCGACGACCAGTGGGCGCGCCGGCAAGTCGCTAAAGCGCAGAACCACATCTTTGATAGCCTCGGGGAGCGGTATGGTCTGCGAATCATCCCCGGTGCGAATTCGTTTTTGGTGCTGCCAAATAATATTTCGGGGTCGATGACTGTGGGAGTGATTTTACATCCAGGTGAACCAGCGCACTCGCTGGAATGGGGATAGGGATAACGAGAGCGGGTATGGTGAATGGAGACTGGGGAGGGACAAGGGAGGATGGGGATGAGGATCATGATGGAGCAGCGGGAAGGGAAAGTGACTTCCATGTCGTCGGTATCCCCCCCAGAAACGCTGGTCTCAGGACTGCACACATCCAGCTAGCAATCACACTCCATCCTTTTCGATGTGGCCAAGGTCCCATCGTCACATACAACCCCCCTTTCTTCACACACGCCCCTGATTTGACGTACAATGCCGAGCCTGCCGACCCACTGTGTCCAACACCATGTCAAACAGGGTCCTGCGGATGTGCAGCAAGTTGGTCGGCGACAGGTTGGGAAGCATAATACAGGAACGTATCCCCACCAACGCCGCGCACAAACCATTCATTTTGCACCGAGGCAGAGACGGTCACAGGAAGGCCTTGGAGAGCTGGATCGCGTAGATACCTACAGCAGCAGATCCTCCATTGATGAAAATCGACCCTTGGTTGGTGGGAGTGGACGCGGAATAGCCAGACTCGGGATAGATCAGGTTTTTTGTGAGTTGTATAACTTGTATTCATCATTCTCTTAGGATCTTCGCTTTCATCCTCACGAGATACCTGATCTCTATCGTGGCTCTGGTAAACATTTACCGATTAGGCAGACCTCCTGCTCGTATGTCAACCTTACAGTCCTTGCCACTGATCCCGTCGGACGAGGAGCTACTACGCAGGCTTAAAAAAAACATGTTCGCGAACGGGAGGTAGCTGTCCAGACAGCATCTTTTATCAATGGCCGGCTGTATGGTATTCACTTACTCCCTTAAATCTGAGGATGCTGGCCAGGTCACGCCTCATTGTTGCATATCCCTTGCGCTCGTTGGTCGGATATCAACCTACTCCGGACTCCCTGGATCCCAGGTGGACTCGAGTTATAATTGGTCGATTCAATTTGTGCTTGTGTCGCTTTATTTGCGAGTGGGATCTCTGGACGGCATGAAATGTCTCTTCGCGAAGAAAATGGGATTAAGACTGACAGCCGTTGCTGGAGTGGGAGATAGTTCAGGTAGGCAGGTCAACCAGTTTGATCGGAAGTGCTGACGCATTCACCACGCGCGTGAAAGTCATGACCGACGATGTGACTCCGCGTTCATCAAATCTGCCGCTACCGCGAAGCGTTTTTATAACCGAAAAGATTCAAACATGCCGATCACAAACCTTGAATCCTAATATGCTCGAAGCGCTCTCCCTCGCTACCCAGGTAAGCTATAGCAGAGGCGCAGTCATCAACTCTGTCGCCCTCGGTCGCGCCAATTGGGTTAATTTTACGAGCGCACGTTCAAGAGGCATTGGGAAAACGCACCTCTTAGTTGCCAGACGGAAAGAAAATGTACGCACCCTTTTTTATGCAGTTCATCGAGGAGTTACAGAGACAACATGGGTCGCTCATCCTTTACGCTCGACATGTAATGATGTGGCGCTCCCATTTTCCTGCATTCCGTTTTGCCTGACCGTTATCATGACTCACATGTCGGTTATAAACACTTTGCAATTCTTTGGACCACGACTCTGACATGCATCCTATCAGATCTGCGTCGGACGTCCGCACAACATGGTTCGTACTCTGCAAGGCCGGTACGAGAACTTACTCTGCTCTGCTTTCGAGTCCTTTCTCAACATATGAAATGGACACTTTAAGCTCAGTCTTTATTTGACTTGTCTGCTGTTATCGACCAAAAGCTAGCATAAATGTGGGTATGCGTACGCTATCCACCTGGCCTGGAGGGAGTGTCATATCGTTCCATTTCATCCTAACAGATGGTCGTCAAGAGCGTCTGCGTGACGTTGCTACAACTTCTTGAATCCCTATTGGTACGTAATACAACCCTGCGTGGAACAATTCTTGTTTGCGCTGTTTCATTAACCGGACGGTTGCAGATGGGTAGACGACACCCGGCCGTCTTGGATGTCGCATACATACGTCAAAACATTGCAATTGAACCTTAGATGTGCTGCTATGTGGGCGTGGTACAGTTCATAATCGGTTTGGGACTCTGAACTAGTGGCGCAGCACCCATCCGAAGGACATTATACATCAGTTATTCGACACCAAAGGTATGCGTCATTGTCCTTTATGTACATACGGTTCCACATATTTTCTTGCCACGATCTATTTCTTGAACTCAGCATTTCGTCATCCTTGTATGATTCTAGCTGAAAATCATGAAGACAAGGCCTATCATGGATTTCACAAAAGCTGAAACAGGTATCAACATATAAACAACAAATCCAGGGATGACACATGATAGATTCCTTTCTATTGTGCCATGCTTGTCTCGGTGCGAGTGATCTGTGTAAGTAGGTATCAATCATTGATGGAAAATACATAATGTGAAAGCACTGCACATTTTTCATTCCAAGAAAGGTTCACTCTCTGCCTCAAGGACTCCAGAGCCTCTGATGTCGCCAAGACATATCTCAAACATGCACACCCTTCGTAGATGATCCAATGAGGGATCATTAACATCAGCCATTTGCTCACGCAGGGTCTCAGAATGTGCCACAATCCAAATGTTCTCCAAGACAGTGAGTCCAGTGACACTGGAACAGGGCCTCATTGATCTGGAGGGGATCTTGATGAGGTAAAACACCAGCATGAACATGATCAGGGATGCTGCAGATGCAAACACAATCTTGAAGAATGTGAGATTTGGATCAGTAGCCGCAATAGTGACACCCACCGGGACTTCATTCAACTGGAGATTCACAAATCAGTAAGGATCCTGTGTAAACCATATACATACTGACGTTGAGCCTCCACAGTATGGTAAGTTGTGTAACTTGACTTTCCCCAACTGCCCTGTCAAACCCTCCTTGAGATGATCCCAATTGACCTCCTGGTTTGTAATAGTGAGACAAAACACATGGATCATTTTAAAATGGACCAACTCATACCTATCCAAATTAAAGCTGCCAAGCTGTCACTTATAACCTGCTCTAACTGGAATGGGGTAAGTGTATAAAGGGAAATTGATGCACTGACATAAATCCATAGCAGATTAGTGTTTAACAAATAACAGTTTGTCAGTGAACATACTTGCTTGACATGGTGCAACCCACAAATCCATTTTGTGGGCAAATACCAAATGCAGAGTTCAAAAATATGTTATTAAGCTATGTAATAATCTGAATTAAGTAACCAGTTTGTATAAGAAACATACATCTTACAGGATATGCAAATGCAAGAGACTCATTAGCATTTATTGCTGGAGCACATAGCCCCCAGGATTGTGAACTTGAGCCTTCTTGATTTGGACTTGGACTCAAAGTGCTAGCCTGAACATCCAGGATGGCATTCACTGTTTGTGATGAGAGAGAGCAGCCTGCAACATAGGCTATTACTGGGGGATTATCACCTACATATATATGAGTGAGCAATACAATTCCTATTTGTTCAACTCACAACACTTACTGTCTGCAATATTGACACTGACATTCATTGTGTTATTGTCAATTGATCCATCAAGATCCACATAGGTTGTGATCAGAAAAAATAGGTATTGGTAGCACAATGGACATGTATCCATATTATTCTCAGGCTAGAAGGATAAAAATTTATTCAGTATCAAGCTACATCAAAAAAAGCTACTAACTCCATCAAAGTATGAGATATAGACAATCTCATTAATACCTTGAATTTGTGACTGTTGCTGTGATGCACCTATATACATACATATAAATAGAAGTCAGAAGCAACTTTAATTCATTACTTGAAATTGAAGAACCTTCTGAACTAAGTACAAGACTTGCAAAACCAAGACCATCAACAGAAAAGTTGAGTGTTGGTCCCATCCCAAGATTGGAGAAAGTGAGATTTGATAATAGGCCACAGGTTGTTTCCAGGGAAGTTGCATTTACAGTTGCATTCATGAAGCTAGGATTGGTATCCAAGATATCATAAATGGTATTGTTGAGTAGACCATTGGTTGGGATGCTTGCAAGCAATGTATTTGGTGGTACAACTTGAGATGGTCTTGCCCAGATGCCATTTTGAAGAACAGTGCTGTTTGGCCAAGCTACAGATGACATGATGGTGGTGGTAGAGGTGCTGTTGAAAGCTGTGAACTGCATGATGGTAGAGGATGCAATATGCAGGGTGGAGATACATGCCAAGTATATCACCACACCAAGAATTGGAAGGATGGATGATATCATCTTGGTTTGTAGCCAGAGTACATATACAGCAGCCCCAACACTAGACCATGCTTGAGTGATGTCATGTATAGCAGTGAGGTAATGATGCTTTGTGAGAATAGCTGATATAGCAAGTTGCTGTGTGATAAACACCAGCCCAGCAGTGTACAACTGAAGGGATC